>JAQZBX010008184.1:0-48649 GCA_029593785.1 Cabassous unicinctus | reverse complement strand
AAAAAAAAAAAAAAAGCCCATATCCAGTCTTCATTGTTCCCTTGGAAGATTCCACATCTTGGAAAGCACAGAATCAATAAAATGCTCAGTGGGACTGAATTGTTTTCCAAATTAAGGCCAGCTTGGGAAGACATCTCAAAAGACTTGTTTGTATTTCTAAAACCCCAGGTGTGGTAGTGCAGTCACAAACTGTGCCTGAGGTTGTCTGCAGAACACTGGGAAATGTCTTCCTTATCTAAACACCAAAAAAATGGACTTCTCAGCCCTGAGTGTTATTCCTGCAGGGCTTTAATCTCACTTAGAGGAAAACATTTGCATGATAGAGAATATAGAATATAGTGCTTGTGAAAACAGGGATATTAGTGTAATCTATATTTTTTTAAACTGTTTGGCCTCTTTAGCAGCTTCTCTGGCCCTATCTAGGTCTCTCTATTGTTGTTGGAGTATCTAATCACCCCCTTCCTTTTATTTGATGTAAATGAGTTTTCCCATTTCTTCATGGGCAGAATTAATCTGAAACTCCCTGCTTTTATTTGATAATTGCTTGCTTTTTGGAGTCACAGGGGCTCTGAAGCTCAGGTCAAAAGGAAGAAACACCCATTTCTATGGAATGAGTCAGGAAGGAGGGACAGAAGCCAAGAGCTCCAGGAAGAAAGGGACCAGACCTCTGAGATACTCAGTCCAGGCAGGTGATTGCAAATAAGCTTTAGCTTTACAAACCTTTCCTTTAGCTTTTGTTGTCTCCTGTTCCCATCCCTCTCCTCCTATTCTGATACATATAGTTGTGTGGTTTTCCAATCCTGAATGATTAACTGACCTTCTCAAACCCAGCTCATTGTTATGATTAAGAGAACAAGAACAATAACTTTAAATTTCTATACACCTACCCTCCATAGACCCTCTCTGCTAGAACCTGAACAAAAAGAAATTCAAAGCCCAAACTATCAAAGGGAATAATGTGCTCCCACCCTTCTTATTTGAAAAGCAGAGACTTCTGTCTCTCCAACCACATTGCCCAAAACACATGACCTGCCAGGTACTATGTCTCTGGTAGAGTTGGAAGATCTTTGCACCAAGTTCCATTCAAGCTGCTTCTTATTGAGTCCACAGTGAAGTAAAACATTACAGTCCAGTTGTGAATAGTCAGAAGTCACCTTCAGAATACATCTGTGTTCTTCTGGTTTCAATACTGTGTGGCAGTAGGTCACATTTGTCCTTCCAAACTTCTTTCCAAATTCTATCTCCTCTTCCTACCCCATTCAAGAAATAAGGGAAAATCCACGCTTGGTCTGGTCATAAGACTGTGCTTCTGAATTTGACAGAACTTTGAAAAAGTCAAGAAATTAAATTCCACTACAAAATTGGAGAGTTCTTCAAAGCATCTTGGTGAATGATGAGGAAATGGTGCATTGTACCTGAAGCTGATTTGCAAAATTTATACTATATGCAAATGAGCCAGCCCAGTTCTCCTTGGTGAGTTTTTAAACTTCTTGAAGTAGTTACTGACCGTGGAGAAGCAAAGTTTGTCAAAAAGGGTAGAGAAATACTAACACTTCAGTAAACCCACTTGAAATACCATCTGACTGCTAAGCTATGTAGGGCCGAGTTTATAAGACTAAAGTAATCTGAGCAGATTTGCATAATAAATGACATATTGATTTAATAATGACATCTTCCAGGCTTTCCAGTATGGCTGGAGAAGGGTCTTCATATTTTTTAAACAGCTTAGAAAAGTTGGCATCTGGCTCCTGCTTCCTGGTTAGAATAGGGACTGACACCAGAGCTCTTTGCACCATTTATGGTTCTAGGCAAGCAGAAAGCTCAGGTGCTTCTTGCTTCACAGCAAACTTAGAGCAGTCAGGCAACATAGTTCCAGATAAACAGCCAGGGCTCCCAAGGGAAGGTCTTTAAGCAACCACAGAGTTCTTTTCCATCGGGTCTTTTTCCCAAAGTATTCTGAGTTGCTTTGGAATCCAGTACAGGAGGGTTAAGGAAAGTGGCTCTGATTCCTCATGGATCTTAGACATTCCTGCAGCCCCAAGTTGAGAAATGTTGTCTTTTCATTTTGGAGAAAGGGCCAGCATCAGATGCTGAATAATCAGGGCACATTTTCTCAGACCCCCATTCCCATATCAGTCTGCCTGGGGTTTATCCAAGCTGAACTTAAAACAAATATTCTTAATTAAAGATTGTATGAGGTCTGTTTATGGTTTCATGGCCCTTTGGCACAGATGCAGCTAATCTTAGATACGTCCACAGAGACTTTCTTTACTGTATTCCCACAAGTCTCAGTAGGTCATCCCTGTAGAGAGTGTGCAAAGCAGCACAAAAGAAAGTGCTACTGAACCTGAGGCTGTGACTGCTGCAAGAAGACTCTTATTTACTCAAATGACTGAAATTCTCTGACGATCTTCTCTTCTTGCTAATAGTAAAATTTCTGTCTTCTCAGAGCTTGATGCAAAGTTGGTAACTAAGGCTCTTAGTCCATCTGGGTTCAGAATGAAGATTGTCAACTGATACCTGATTCCATTTAATGGTATTTTGAAGCCTGTCATTGGGAATGCAAAGGTTCAGACACAGTCCCTGCCTGTTTAGCAGAAGAGACCACTATAGTAACAAATAACTATCGTATAAGGCAACAATTAGGATGCCTGTCCACAAAAACACTACAAACACACTGAAAGGGAGTAATTGGATTTATCTGCAAGGGCAGGTAAAACTACAAGTTTATATTTCACCAGGTTATTTGATGGTGAGAAGGATTTTTCAGGGATCTGTTTTCCCACACAGGAGCAAAGGCATACCTAAAGTTTGAAAGTCTGAGATTATATGGCATGTTGGAAGAACAGCAAGGATGCTAGAGAGGTAGGCAGCATCAAGACTACAGGTGACCTTGGGTGCCAAGGGAAGGGGAACAACAACGAGAAGTAGTAGGCATTGGGTCCATGTAGGTTCTCAACACACACTTGGTTTGCCATGATGCTCTACAAGAACACCACTTCTCCAAGGAAATTTACATTAAATTATTTTGCAAAGAAGAAATATCCAGAAGACTATCAGTGAATAGAATACAACAAGCCCCAGTGTCAATAAACCTTTGGGAGAGAGAAGGAGAAGAAAGTAATGGAAGGAAAGAACGTGTTTAAACTCAACTGATTCTACAGCATTTGCATGGTAAAGATACAAAGGGGAAAGATTGCTAAAGACTCTTCTGCCACCAACTCTATTTTTAAAAGCATTGTAATTTATGTTTTCCATTTTGTTCTCAATAATGATTATGTTTCTGGGAACAATTCCACAGTATAATTAAGGAATATTTGCGTACTAGCAAGTAGAGTGTATGGTATGGGTGCCTTTTCTCTGTCGTTGTGAAGATTGCACCAAAGAGGGTGAGAAAAGCAACTATGGAGAAACTACAGATTCAGGAGTGTCGTCAGCCCCCAGCAGCCAAGAGCCTTGGCCAAAGACACTTTCATCCCCAGAGCCTCCTCAAACTGGCACCTGAGAATCCAAGTGCATATGAGAACACTCAACATTTCCGATGTCTGTAGGCTAATTTAGGTTTTAAGGTGTCACCACTTGGAGTAGATCTTAAGATTTATATTCATGTTGAACTTTGTCTGTGGTAAATTAATGTCTAATGTTGGCGTGAAATCTAATTGGCTTCTGCTAGAGTTCAGTTTAGTGAAGAGGTACTCTGAAGTTGTTGGAGCACAGTGTTTTACTTTTGAGAAATCTTCATTTCATGTTACTTGAGAAAGAATTTATTGATTTAAAATTAGGACAGTTTAATTTGGTGGCATGTTTTTCTTTATGTCTCAATTATAAATTCATGTCTTTGTGGTAAACTCAGCTGGTAGGGGGATTAAGAATTCAAAATAGAGGATTTTCACTTGGCAAATAGTGCTTTCTACTGTGATTAATTAGGAGACTGCACAATGAATCTGGGTTTGGCTCCAGTGGGGATTGAATAACTTAGCAGAAAGAAGTAAATTTGAAGATTTAGGAGTCCTGGGTTCCAGTCTGAATCTTGACAATAATTACCTGGAAAAATGCCCTACTTTAATCTATTTTTGATTAGACACACTTCACAGAAATGTTTTGATACATCCCATAATCTGATTTGGAGAAAGGTGCCAAATAGATGCAAGCAAGCAGACTCTACATATTAACATCCTCCAATTTTGGAATCATTTACCAGAAACAAAGATTTCCTGGTCTCTTTTCCTTTTGTCTTGTTTTGGCTTCTTTAAACGAAATCAACCACCTATCCTAGGAATTCATGTGCAGTCAATTGCAGAGGGGGTCTCCATTCCCTAGAATTTGTCTGGATCACATCCCATTTTCTCCATCCTGATTCACTCCCCTGAAGGATGTCATGCTCTCTGGCTTTCTGACCTTCCAGCCTAGTGCTGGTCCTCAGCTCTCTTGTCACAATCCCTTTTGCTCTCACAATTCCTTCTCGACTCATCAGGTGGTTGACTGAAGATGACCTATGAACCTGGACTTCAAAGAAGGCGTGTTTGTGCCAACCTGACTCTCACTCTGAGGACCAGGATGGCCAAGTCCTTTCTTCCCACACTGAAAAAAGGGTGTCAGAAATGGTGACTTTTGTCCCTTTCACATATGCATACACTACCATGTGTTGATTATTGAAATAAAGTTGGGATAGACCGAAGGATGAAGGAGATGGGATTCCTATGCTCAGGAAAAATAATGGGGCTGGGCAATATTTAAATTTTCAAAGAGGTGCTGCTGTGATCAAGCGAGGCTTGAGAACCCCAGGACTACAAGAGGGCAGTTGTCCCCCAGTTTGAGAACCAGGCTTGAGTGTTTCATAAGGCCAAACCAGTAGAAATCCTTTAAAATAGATGGTCTGACAGTTTAGCTCCTGACTATTAAAATGAAAATACAATAACTAGTTTGCCCACACCATATCTGCTACCAAATACCTATCCCTTCTCCAGTTGCATGCAGTGATTTTTTCCAACCTAAGTCTACTGTACCCCAGGACTTCTCTTTTGCCTCAGAGCTGACTCTTTATCAAGGCATGCCTTGGTATTCTGGTCTACACATTTCCTCTCCTGGTTAGCAAATACTCCCACCTCACAATTCTCACTCGACTTTCTTTTACTTTTGTTAATCGTCCTGGTCATAGGCCCTTTGCATATTCTCTGCCCTTTGCCTGGAATTTCCTTCCTCTTTTGACCCAGTAAACCCTATTTATCCCTCAAACATGAACTCAAACACCATTTCCTTAGAGAACCCTCCCCAGAACAGACTGACTTAGGTCAGCCTGTCACCTCCCACTTCTTTGTGATCCTTGCCACAGTATAATTTGTCATTTGTTTGTGTGATTATTGATTGTGTATTTTCCCCAGTAGGCTATGAGTCCCCTGAGAGCAGGGACATGTTTGTTTTTGCTTTCTATCCACAGTGCCTGGAATTTATAGGGGCCTCAAGTTCTATTTGTTAGATAAAGATCAGACCCACAAAGCTTCTTTGAAAAAAAAATCATTAAACAAAATCATTCACTATGTGTTCAGACTGGCTGCAGTAGGATGAATAATGACCCCCCAAAGATATTGAGACCTAATACTTGTAACCTGTGTGTATTACCTTATGTGTTAAAATCTTTGCAGATGTGATTAAGTTAAAGGTCTTGAGATAGGAGATTGTCTTGGTGGTCCCTAAATGCAATCACATGTGTTATTATAACAGGAAGGCAGAGAGAGATTTGATATAGAAACACACAGAGGAGAAGGTGATGTGAAGATGGAGTAAAGAAAGATCCTCATCTTGAAGTTTGGAGTGATGGAGCCACAAGCCAAGGAATGCCAGCAACCTTGAACAACTGGAAGAGGAAGGAACAAATTCTCCCATTTGAGCCTCCAGAGGGAGCATGGTCCTGTTGACCCTTTGGTTTCAGCTCAATTAGAGAGATGTCTAACTTCAGTCCTCCAGAACAATGAAAGAATAAATTTCTATGTTTTAAGCTAACAAGTTTGGGATAATTTGTTTTAACAACCTGTGGTGGTTAGAATGTTTAGTGGACCCCTGAAAATTATGTTCTTGAATTGGTCCTTCCATGTGGGTGTGTATCTATATGAACCTTTACTTAGATTGGATTCATATAAAGGCCATTTGTTTAGATTAATCCGGTAAGACATAACCCAGGGTGGGTCCTAATCCTCTTACTAGAGTCCTTTATAAATCGAAATTGGAAGAGCCAAAGAAACAGTGAGAAACCCAATCAATGGAACACAGTAGCTGAGAGGAGACCACTGCAGTCAGAGGCTGAAAGCATCAAGGCTCAGAGGAGAAAAGAGAGAAGAACCGGTGCCACCTTGTGCCTGTTTGTCCACAACTGCAGCTCAGGCAGAAAAAAATCTCCTGATGATGCCTGGCTTTGGATACTTTCATGGCCTCAAAACTGTAAGCTTGTAAGTTAACAAATATACCCTGTAATATACCAATTTCTAGTTTATTGCCTTGGCAGCTTTTAGCAAATTAAAACACAATCACAGGAAATGGATATACTAGCCTTCAATATTTGAATTTCGGGTGACTCAAAGTGGAAGAAATATTGGTATTTCAAATCTGCCAAAAATTTAAGCTTTGCCACTGTGAGAATTGAAGTAAGACTCATCTTTGAGGCAGACTCCTTTTCATCATCATTATTTTTTAAAGAAGTCTCTTTGGGGTACTTTCAGGAGATGATTAAATAACCCAAATGTCAATAGTAAGACTATAATATTTTAAATTAAAAAAAAAAAAAAAGAGTTTTCCCAGGACCCTAGGGAATGGGAGCAGAGCAGGGAAGAACAGTTTAACAAAATATGATTTTAATGTGAGGAGACAGATAATGTTGCCTAGCATTTGCCCATAAGGTTTTTTGGGGACATGGAGCTGAAGAAAAATTACAAAATGTTCTCTTATTAACTAGGGTAGAAAAAGTCTAGTATTTGGGCTTAATCAGCATAGTAGCTAAAATGCAGGAACAATCCAATTGTCCATCAGCATATGAATGGATAAACAAAATATGATATATATGTACAATGTAAATGTTATTCAGCAATAAAAAAGGAATGAAGTTCTGAGACATGCTACAACTTGGATGAACTTTGAAGACGTTATGGTGAGTGAAATAAGCCAGACACAAAATGGCAAATACTGCATCATTTCACTTATATGAAATACCGTGAAAGAGAAAATTCATAGAGACAGAAAGTAGATTAGACATCACCCAGGAAATGGAGGCGTGTGATGGGGGTGAGTTGTGGCTTGGTGGATATAGATTGTTTGGAATGTTTGGAAATTTTTTAATGAAACTAATTTAAAAATATAAGATAGGATAGGATAAAGCAGCAGTAGGAACAAGAGAAAGTACTTGACATAGGAATGACGAGAGCGTGTTCAGAGAAAAGTCTCATACCAAACAATGCCTGTTAGACCACACATTCCTGCTGCCTGCTTCAGAATCTCCCAAGGAACTTTCTAGTTAAAAAGGAGGGAGACTTCCCCGCCCAGACTTATTGGACCTGAACCCCAGGTGGAGATGCAGGAAGGGTAATCTTTATGGACCAGAGGTTGGGAACCTCAGATTTCCTTTCTAAAGGCTAGAGGGAGCTGAAGCTCAGAGATCAGTTCAGGAACATTTCTTATATCAGAGTCTAAATTATGTTTATACTCATTAGTAGGAATTTTGTCAAACTAGGTAAGAGGGCTTGTTCCATGTGGTCTAATTATAGTGTGGCTTCCATCTCCTTGAGTTTGTGGTATAGTGTTGCTCAAATGAAAAATAAGAAGTAGACACAAAAGAAGAGCTGCTCTCCTAAGTGGTCAGTACAGTCTTATCCCACATTCTCATACTTTGTTTTAAATGGTTACTAAAGAATCAGGAGGCTGTCACCCTTCATTGCTACATACTAAAACATTCACAGGCCTCTCATTTCTCTCTTTAGACGGCAGCATTACCTGCTTCTGGGACTCTTGTGATGCATGAGTTTTCCATGCCAAAACTTCCTTCAATTAAGAGTGAGTTTTACCCCTATGGGTGATAATGCACAAGGAGAAATGGAGGAAGGGACAGTCCAGGGCACTCAGAAATCCAGGAAGCTGGTTTGCAATTGAAGAAAGAAGCATTTGACCCTACGGGTGTTTGAAGAAAGAAGTCTTTATAACCTTAACTTAATCCTTCATTCTTCCATGAATCAAGTAATTATTGAGTTGCTACTAAGTGCAAAAACATCATGCTAGACTCTAGAGGCAGACAAACAGAAGATCAAATGACTACTGTCGTAGTTTGCCAGAGCTGCTGGAACGAAGTGCCACAGATGAGTTGGCTTAAACAACAGGACTTTATTCTTTCATCTGGAGACTAGAAGTCTGAAATCAAGGTGTTGGTAGGACCATGCTCCCTCTTTAAGGGGAGAATCTGTTCCCTGCCTTGCCCCTGGCCTGGTGGGTAGCCAGCAATCCATGGCTTTCCTTGGCTCATGGCAGCATCACTTAATCTCTGCCTCCATTACATGGCCATCTCTCTTTCTGTCTCTGCCTCTTTGTGCAAAATTTCTTCTGCTTATTAGCACACCAGTCATATTGGATTAGGGCCACCCTGCTCCAGTTTGGGCTTATCTTAACTAGTTACAACTTCAAGATCCTATTTCTAAATAAGTACACATTTATGGAACTGGGAGTTAGGACTTGAACATGTCTTGATGTGGGACACAATTAAATACATAACATCTACCCCCAAAGAAATAGCATCTGGGACAACTCCAGTTAGGGATCTATGACAGAGCAGAGGAGAGTCTTCCCCCATCAGAGAGTCCCAAGGGACCTCCAAATGGAAGAAATGGAGAGAGGGAAGCCTGAGAGCCAAGCAGGGCCAAGGCCACAGGGTTTTGTAAGCCAGCCTTCAGAAGCTGGAATTTTTCTTAAGGATAATAATAGGGGCCCAAATTACAGGAAGGCAGAAACTACTAAGGAGGAGTTTCACATGATATCAATTTTGAAATGAGGGCATTTGAGAGCAAAGCAAAGAGGAAAAGGTACTCCATGGTTTTCCATCCTTATTCAGTCCCATCCTCACACACTTGCCCTCGCAGCTTCCCTGGGTTAAGAGGGGGTGATGCCAAAGCTCAGCCATTTGCTGTATTTCAACCTCAAGTGAGATTTAGATTGTTGACCAGTTCTTCAAGTTGATCTCAGTATGCACTATATTTAAAACATCAGCTGAGTGGGTATGCAGATGGAGGTGCAATCCCTTCATCCTTCTAAGAGCAATGTTCTCCCTCTGCATTGTTTTTCATCTGTATCTCCCAAGCTGTTTTTATTTGGCCAAACCAGCTCACTCTTTTGATTGCTGCATGCTCTTTTTGTTTTCTTCTGCCTGTCACAGATTTCTATCTTTTTTTTCCTTTTTAATCGTGTTCTACTTTAATAATCTGGGAGTTCTTTTGTCTGATCTACCTATTCTCTCACTTATCACCAGCACTGTTCTTCACTTTGATCTTTTCTTACAGATACCATGCCCTCTCAGGATCGTGTGCTCTGTTCTGATATGTGCCAGTATCTCCTTTTGTCCCCCTACGTTGTCTTTCTCTCTTCTTCCATTTTCCCCTCTTTCCTTGGCTTTCTCATTATCCTTCCACATCCCTCAATTTCTCCATTTGTTTCCCTCCTTCCAGTTAACAGCTCCATGTTCCCCAGCCAGCCATCCCCTCCCTCTCCTGCAGGCTCTGCCATCATTACATCTGTCCACAAGGATGGCTTGTCTCTCAACAGCACCCATGGTTTTCCCTCTAACACTATGCATTCACATTGTCTTAGTGGAAAAGATAAGATAATCAGATATGCCTTGCTTTTTTTTTCCATTTCACTTAATAAGCACATCCTGTAATTGAGCTGCTGTTTCACTCACAATATATCATTTCCCTCTGGGAGCCTACATCCAGCCCCAGCTGAGATTCTCCCCCTGCACAGCACAGGGAGAGAAGATGGTGCATTTAAGATTCCTTTGTTGAACCTCAAACACATTGTGTCTGTGTCTTTTGTCCCTAATGTAGTGTGTATAAAACATGTGAGTATTTGCATATTTGCATGGGGAAGTTTGCATATGTTTATGAGCCAGAAGCACCTTGTAGCTGATCATGGACTTGATGGACACGTGGTGTTTACCAGGAGCAAAGGTTGGGGCCATAGAGGGAGAAGGCTCTTGATATTGGGCCTGGAGCTGCTGGAATAATTTTGTAGAAGACACCATTACAAAAGGACTGATAATTTACTCCATTTAAGTCTCCACTCATCTTTCCCAAGAGAATGAGCAGATGTGAAGGGACCACTCATTAGACCTGCTGTGGCCCCTCCACTGCCTCATGGAAGCTGTGGGCTAGAGGATGGCTGGAACGTCTCTGTAGAGGCACTGTCTATTCTTGGCATGGCCTGGCAGAGGACCGATAGAGACAGGAAGCAACAATTTCCTGCAGCAGTGCAGTGGCTGTGATAGAAAAATTGGGACTGAGTCCCAGGGCTCTGCTCTGGCTCTAAGACATGCCCAGAGCTTCTTCTACTCCAGACAGAGACGCTCCCCTGGGCATAAGGACTCTCGGTACCCCCCAGCTGTTTTAGTCACAGGAGGTTATATACCTAGCTTCTTATCTCACAGTACTATTAGAGGTAACTGTAGGAAAAAAAGGAGCAGGCAGACTTTAGCCATACCTTGATGGTAATGTAATTATCAATAATTATAGCTACACCTTATTGAAACCTCATTAGGTGGCATCCAGGAACTGGACTAAACACTATATGTTTATTTTCTCATTTAATGCTCAAATGCAATAGATTCTATAATGCTTATTTTAGAGATGAGGACAATGAAACTTAGTAACCTGTGTGAGGTTCCATCTTAGTAAGTGGCAGAGCTGGAATCTGAACTCAGGCACTCTGACTACACAGCCGTTCCTTCTGCAGACTTAGGTCAATCTGATACAGAGGGCTGGATCCCAGTTAGGAATGGGTTTTGCAAGCATTCAGTATGGGCTCAAATCATTTAGGAGCTAGGAGCTACCTTAGAAATCTGCTAGGCAGCAATTCTCAACTCGATTGCACATCACAAAGACTTGGGAGTATTGTTAAACAATATCCATTTTGATGGCACCCCCCAGAGATTTTGGCTCAGTTTGTCTGAGATAAGGCCCTAGAGTTATTTTTTTTTAACACGTCCAGGGTGTTTCTATTTATTGACCCACTTTGAGAATCACTGTTCTAATATTAGAGATGTGAAGACATGAGACTCAGAGGTTAAGTGATCTATCCAAAATCACACAACAGGTTAAGGGCAGTTCCAAGGACCATTCCCATCTCTGCTGGTTCCAGCATGTAGGCACAGGTGGGGGCTCTCCATGCCTCCCCACGTTCACCTCATTCCCATCACCAGAGTAGAAGTAAAGGCATTTATATGGCTTCAATAACTGTGGTTTGGCTAATGACAAATATATCTGCCCAACACCAGCAAAGCTACATCTGTAAGAGCATAACAGAATCTCATCCTAAACATTCCATAATACATTCCGACTTAAACAAATCATCTCACTCCACTTCCCTGGCCACCCCCAATTCCTCTTGTCTTCTGCATTAGCTATTTCATGCCACTTGCCCAGCATAGAGAAATAGAGGATCTGCTTCTTCTCTCTGCATAGAGCTCCTCATCCAATTAGTCACCTGATTGTATAGGTATCCGCCGTTCAGAGTTCTCTGTCTTCACGGTCACTGCCTTGGTACAAGCCTTTATCCCATTCACCTGACTGATTGCCTTATAGACAGTCTCTAACTCCACTATGCACCCTCCTTTCAGTGGTCACAGAGTAAAACAGCAAACATTCATTGGTCTCTTACCAGGTGCCAGGCTTAGCACTTAACTTACAGAATCCCATTTCAAGCTCACAACAACCATGGGCAGTATGTAGTAGTATATTTGCATTTTGAATACGAGAAAGCTGAAGTGATTAAAATCTTGCTCAAGATCATAACTTTCAAGTGGAGGAATGGGGTTCGGACCCTTATCTGCTGTTTTCAAAAGCCCAGGAATGGGCTTGTCCCTTCTCCAGGAGGTCAAGTTCCTGCTCTGCTTCCTCAAAAGCATCCTCCTGCTACATCCTGCTTCTTGCCGAGAAGCATCTTTTTCTTTTATTTCTTTTGGGTTTCCCTTTCTCCTCGGCAATGTTGATTTCATTACATTTTCATAATATTTCATGCTTTAATTTAATTTATTTAGTGCTATTGTACAGTGCCCTGAGCACCTCAAGAGAAGCGAGGATTTTATAAATAAAATTATTATTACAGTTGCTTTGCTAGCTGCCTCTGAGCTATTTAGTAGATATGTCAATTACTCTCGGTGTTGAAAATTTTCACCTAAAGCCCTTTATGGCCCAAGTTTTCCTTGGCTTTTGCTACAGTTGTTGTCATTTTGACACAGTCTTGTAGCATTTCTCCTTACTATTCCCATCAGAATTATGCACATAGCACCTCCACCAAAGCTCCATGTAATGCTTTCTGGAGGACATGACCCAATTTCTCTAACCTTTTTGAATCACTGAGATCCCAAATCCCACTTTCTAGACCTATAAAATCAGTTTTGCAAAGAGCCAACCCACGTTGCCTATTTCATGTTAAATAAGATCTCATTATCTATTAGTCTGTGGCAGAAATTTCTCCTGGAAAATACTAGATCAAAAGATTTTTTGGCACCCAAAACTTCAGGACTTCTGCAGACAAAACTTTGTCAAAGTCCTAAAAGACAGTAAGGCCCAAACAAGGGGAAGAGGGGAAGAGTAGCTGTTATTGATCATCATTTCTAGCATCAGGGCTACTTCCAGGATCCTCCCTGCTACTTCACAACCTCATAGCACTTCACTAACAAGATGTGGGAGAGCCACTGACTTCTATTATGGAATGTCAGTGACTCGTTGAGGAATTCACAACCCAGCCTGCAATTTATCTGTGGACATATCTCGTGCTATTGGACTTGTGTTTCCCTCTCCTACCTCCCTCACCCCTATAGCATGCTTCTTTTCCATTCTAATTTGCCTCCTCTTTTCAACACACTTCATTCATTTATTCAATCAATAAAAATTAAAAATTAAGCCAGCATTTAAACTCTGTAACAATTATACTACTACTGTATCCTATCCTATACAATGATAGGAATGAGTGACAGGCATAGTTCCATACTCTTTTTGGAGTTTTGTTCCTTCACTTTTCCCCATTTTGTCTTGATTTACCTCTCCCTCAAGCATCTGTTTTCTTCATAATATACAGATGTATTAAGGATTTCTGAAGAAGCTTCCTAATTAACCTGGTGCAGTACACTTTGCTGTCTCCTTTCTGTGTCTTTTAGAAAACAAGTGGTTGTAATGCATCTGTCCATTACAGATGAGTTCATTCCCATTCAAGCAGTGGCTGCCACATACCTTGCCTGAGGCTTCTTCTGACATGAGCAACATATTGGCTTTAGTTATCTGTGCTACTTTCCAGTCACACTCAGAGCCCTAGATGAAGGGAATGCACAGAGTAACTCGCAAAAGTTTACTGTATTCGATGCGGTGGCCATGCAGTGCTCCAGTAATGGGAAACTCACTGAGTTTGTTCACAGTGGACGTGTACAACCTCGGCTCCTGGCAAGGTAGAGGTTGCTGGATATCTAATAATTATTAATTATTCTACCTTCTAGCCATATAAGAATCTGAAGCTAACTATGACCCAGCTGTCTAAACCAGCAAGAAATGGACAAGATGAAGCCTGCTTTGCCCCCAAAGGGAAGAATAACTTCTGATGAAAAATAACTAATTGGAAATATTCAAATTGCTATAAAAGGCTGTGTAGAGAGATATCTAAGAAATTCAATTTTTTTTTGGCAGCTCAGAAATACTTTGCAATCCATATAGTAATCAAATAGAACCCAAGTCACTTCTCATTCCTGGATCCATTATTCTCAAGATACACTAATCAGTCAGTGGCAAATTGCATCCCTACTAAGTGCAAGCCACCGTGCAAGACACCACTTGTGCTGAATCAGTACATTCCATAGCAGTTCCTCATTTCATGACAAGTTAGGCTGGAGCAACTTGCTCAGTCAGGTGTTACCTTTCTGGAATATATCTAAAGAGGTTTTATTATAGGTCCATCTTTCCCCTCCCATTTCTCTAAATAGAATTTTATTAAGGACTGAATTGTGTTTCCCCAGAAGACATTTTCCAGACCTAACCCCAAGACTGGTGAATCTGACCTGATTTGGAAATGGAGTCTTTGAAGATGTGATTAGTTAAAATGAGGCTGAGCTAGATTAGGATTAGTTTAGTTAAGATGAGCCCAAAACCAAGATGACTTATAAGAAGAGGAAATTTGGATACACAGCAAAGACCAGGTAGAAAGCCAAGTGAAGATGGAGAAGGCAGAGATTGGAGTGATGCAAAAACAAGCCAAGCCATACCTAGGATTGCCAGCAAGCACCAGAAGCTAGAGGAGACAAGGAAGAATACTCCGCTAAAGATTTTAGAGTATGTCCCTGCTAATAACTTGAATTTGGACTTCTGGCCTACAGAACTGTGGAAGAATAAACTCCTATTGTTTTAAGCTATGCAAGTCAGATCGTAGTACCTTGTTAATAAAACCCCAGGTGAAAAAGAGAATTGTGAACTTTGATGGGTCAAGACAATTCTGGGTTGCTAAATAAAGGTTTACTTGGTCCATTTGCCCCCACTCTAGTGGGTATCTGATATCACTCCCATTGTAATTCTGTCCTAGTCCTTTAATAAAAATGGCCAGTAAGCCCATGAGATAACAGAGTAGGAATCAATGGGACCTGTGATTGTCTGCATGCCAGGTCCTCTTGTCAGCCTAGTCTCCAATCCATCCTGCCAACTCAATCTCCTCTGGGACTAAGATGTTTGAAAACAGTGCAACAGGCTCATCTCCCAGGCAGTGTTTTTCTCCATCATTTGCTTTATTAAATATTGATTTTCTGTTGCATTATTAAACCTTAAGTCCAGAGCATAAATTCTAGGCTGATACTTTAATCTGGCTCTCCTCCTTTTTTTGGCCTTTAGAACTGATTTTCAGGCCAGCTCTCCTGAGGAATCTTTAAGTCAACTCAGGGCCTGAGAGAAATCTGCCTGCAGGAAGGGGAGGGCCTGGAGCTGAGAAGTAGTTTGGCTCCCAGAGCACTGCAAAAAGGACTAAGCTTCTGTAAAGCAGCTTTTCTCTTTACACTCATCTCAGATCTAGGAGCCTGTCCCCATTGGAATTCAGGTGACTGTGTTTGGATTCATACACTCAAAACTACTGAATAGGTATGTCATATGCTGGATCAATCTTAGCATCAGATATCACAGAGCTCTTCAGACATTATCTAATCCATTATGCACTCCTTTTTCTTTATTCCTAGCATTTGAGTCAGAAGTTTTAATCCCATGGGTCTTTAGATTTTCACTGACTTTGGAACTCTGGTTCATTCTTGCCATTTCCTCTCTCTTATAGCCAAAGTGCTCAAGGCTGAATGGTTAACTGTAACAATCCACACACTTTATAAAACTCTTTCCATGACATCCGGATGTCTCCAGCCAACCATACTAGCTGGTGTGATCTCTGGTTTTAATTCCCCACCCCTTGATTAGCTTCTTAGACAGGCACTGTTCTGGGGGCTAAGGGTGGGGATTCTGAAGATAAGAAACAGAAGACACGTGCTGCTGTCTATGTGGACTTTTGCAAGTGCTGTCACCAGTATCCTCTGACTGCCTCCCCTATCTGGGCTCCAGTTCACACTATCTTTCTCTCTTTTCCCTATTTGATCATGACTCTCCAGACATGGAGGGTTAGGAAATGATGCCAACTCCAGCAGAGCAACTGGAAAAGGCCAGGTCTTAGGAGAAGTGTAAGGAGTGACTTCAATTCACTATGGAAGGGAAAGGGTGGCTAACTCAGGCTGGTTGAAGGTGTAACTCCAGGTGCCTGGGCAAAACCTATATAACTGCATCAGGAGAAATTAGAAATATGATCCTCTGGGGAATATTCACAGATAGCATGTGAAGGTCAAGGTAGAAAAGACTATCTATTCCATTTTTTTACAGCCTTCCTCATGTCATCAAAATCCTTAGACTTCCAAAGAATGTGATTTGCCTTTGAGGAGCATGGAAATTCCAGGTCATCAAGGTTTTCACAATTCGCTTTCCAAAACATGAGAACTCCTTCTACAATATTCCTACCAGGGGCTGCCTATCACACATTTGAACACTGTCAGTAGTGGCCAACTAATTATCAATTTTATAGATCCAACTTCCTTGGAGAAAAGCTGTAATAGTTTTACATTAAGCCAAAACCTTCCTCCCTCTAATATCTACTTTATGGTTATTTCTACTAAAAACACATAGAATAAGTTGAATCTTTTGTAGTAATAAAAAGTGCTTGGCTTTTGATTAAGGGATATGAATTTTGAATCTTGGCCACCCCCTTATTATATATGCAAATTTCAATAAGTTGTAGGTCAAAATGGTTGAACACTGGCAGTTGCATATGTTTCAACCTAATATTTAATTTCCTTGAGTTTCATCTTTCTCATTTATAACAGCTTAATTAGAACCATTCATCAGTTTATTGTGAGAGGGCTTTGAAATTAGGTGAAACATCTAGCATTGGAGAGCAGTCAATATATTTAAAAATTCAATTTAATAAATATTTGCTTAATTTATACTGAATTCCAAGGCAACATGGTAAGAGTTGGGGGATAGGAAATGAGTGATAAAGAATCCCTAACCTCATGATGAGAACTGCATTATTTAAAGATGCCAGCTATGTTCCTTAAACTTTCCCTTCTTCCCCTGACTGTAAAGAAAAAGCATTGCATCATCACAGTAAACTAATTACATTTAATTGCCTCTCCCCAAAAGCATGTGACTTTTTAGAGCTCAAGAATCTTGTATCAAAGGTTAGGTAGGTTTTTCTCAATAGATGCTGTTTGTTGACTGAATATATAATTCTTCTATTATTCCGTTTGCAATTCATTCTCCTGTCTTCACTTCTCTCTTCAGGTATTAGAGAACTTTCTCCCAGGGCAGTTTACAAGCTCATGATTTTGAAAAACAAGGAGAGGTGGAGGCCAAACAAGCACTTTGACTTTTGTTTAGTGACTCTCTGCATTTACCAATGCTGATCTTTCTGTTGTTCTTTCATGCACTTTGACTTCTCCTAGTTTCCCTCTTGTTTCTTCACTGATTATTCTATCTTCCCAATCTTTGTCCATGTTAAGATTTTTGCTTTAACTACAGAAATTCAATCAAATAGTTAAGAAAGGACAGACACCAGCAGCTGCTCTCTCCTTTTCTGACTTAGGGCTGTGTGGTCTCTTGATTGTGATGCTTTCTGCACCTCTCCTACAGTATCTTCAGTCTCTTTAGAGTTTTTCTAGTACTTGCTAACTTCATCTCATGTGTCAGCATGGTTTGCCTTGGTGCTCACTCAAAAAGCTTGATAGCCCAGAGCCAGCTGATTTGGCTTGGGGGCCTCAAGTCCAAATTAGCAGGAAAGTGAATCCAACTGTTGATTGTCCTTGCTGGAATCAGCTGTGGTTGTGGTGATACTACACATCGTATGGCTGATGTACAGATCAAATGACAGATCCAGGGTTTGACTGACTCAGAGAGTGGATGTAGGAAAAGGGTTATCAATTGGCATCTATAATTCAAAAATGTTTTGAAATGTTCATGAGGTCAAAACCATGGATCGTGTGCTCCAACATTCTCTGCCTCACCTCTGGCTCTTCCCCTCTTCCTTACTTCCTTTCTGACCACTACCAACGATATCTATGCTATAGACAAGGCCAGGAAATGTGCCTAGGGTCCTCCAAGGCTTCTCTTCAAAAGGCAGTCGGGAGCCGATGCTGCTCAGTGGTTGAACGCCAGCTTCCCACATACAAAGTCCTGGTTTCAAGCCCTGGCTCTGGTACCTCAAAAAAAAAAAATAAAAAAGAAAGAAAGGCAGGGCTTGGGGGAAAATATGGTTAGTAGCCTTACACTCTATCATGAAAAGGTTTTGTCTTATGGAAGGAGACTACTAAAATCTACTGAAATGTCAATAATTGAAAGCAGGAACAGTTCCCAGAAAGGCCAGTCATATTCCTTGCCAATTCCCAACTTTCCCTAGCATCCGGTCACATAAGATGTGTAATTTCCCATTTGCAGGTAAAGAAGGGCTCCAAGTAAAATAAGAACATTGCAAATGGGTTGAAGACCCAGGGTCTTGAGGCTATTTCTGTCTTAAGTTGTTCTGATTTTTCCATTTGATGCTGTCAGAAACTCAGGAACTGATCATTTGTGCTGGAAATAGCACAACTTCTGCCCTTTGTTTCAATTGTTTTTGCTATGTTTGATTGGTAAATTTGATTGCCGGCCACAGAAAATTGCATTTGTGTCAAGAGCATTCTGAACAGATCAATGTAGGAGGAAACCAGACAAGATCAATTGTAATACCGAAGGACTAGTATAAAAAGTAATGCAACTCATATGTCCTGTAACTCTCATTGTCTGAACATCTCCCAGATTCTTTACCACAATTCATTAGTTAAACCTCACAAAACCTCATGAGATCAGTGGTCACAAATAGACATTCCATAGAGAAAGCTACAACACTGTCAATCCATTTGTCCTTAAGAAAATTTGCAAAACCTGAGACAATGTGTAGTAATAAAAATAATTATTAGAGTTGTTCCATATAGATTCTAGGTGCTGTGTTATGTCCTCTATGTGCATTTCTATATTAAACTTTGAAACAAGCTTATAATTTCAATCTCATTACCATTGTCTTTTGATGACTAAGATACCAGACCTAGAAAGTTTAAGGAATCTGCTTCTGATTGTCTCCAAGTATATGGCAAAGAGGCTATTTGAAGCCCTGTTCCCAATGACTCCCAATTCTATGTTTTTAACTATCTTCATTTATTGCTTTTGTATTTTAAACTGCAAATTTGTATACCAATATAAATAAGCATTTTGATTGCCACCACTATCATTATCATTTTATTAATTTCTCCAGATGTGTAGTAGGTTAAGCATTTCCTCCTCTCCACAAAGGAACACTAAGATCCTTGGAGAACAGTTATTCAAATGTTTATTACTCCTGTAATATTTGTATATGTATGTTACATTTGGCTTTATAAAGTGGTTTCCCTGTCCATTATCTTAAACAGCTTGTGAAGTAAGGAGGGCAATGTTTTAGTTTGCTAAAAGCTTTGTAGAGCAATGAACCAGAAATGGGTTGGGTTTTTAAGTGGGGATTTATTAGGTCGCAAGGTTACAGTTCTGAGGCTGTGAAGTGTCCAAATCATCAGGTAATGCTTTTGCCCCAAAGACCTGCACATGGAAGCATCTGCTGCTCTCTCCCTTCTCTTCCAGGTTTTGTTACTTCAGCTTCTGGCTTCCTTCCTCTCGAGTTCCACTGATTTCAGCTCCTTGCTCTTGTGGCTTTTTCTCTCTGCTCCTGTGGCTTTTTCCCTGTCAGCTTCAGGGGTTTTCTCCATATTCATACTTTTTTTTTTTTGAGGTATCAGGGCTGGAGAATGAACCCAGGACCCAGGGCCTCATATGTGGGAAGCCGGCGCTCAACCACTGAGCCGCATCAGCTCTCCTGAGTTGGTTTTTTCATTTGTTTGCTTGTTTTTTTGTTTTGTTTTGTTTTTTGTTTTTGTTTTGTTTTGTTTTGTTTTAGGAGGCGGGGGAACCAAAGCCAGGACTTTCCATGTGGGAAACAGGTGCTCACTTAAGCTACATCTGCTCCCCCATCCCCCCATACCTTCTATAGAGGACTCCAGAAGATGATCAGCACCCACCATGCATCAGATCTCATTGAAAGAATCTAGTCAAAAGTTCCTTAACTGAAGTGACCTAATCAAAATTCCCACCCACAAGAGGTTCACTCAGGAATAGACTAGCTCTAACGACATAATTTTCTGGGGTATACCAGCTTCAAATTGTCACGCTTTACCCGCCTGGACCCCAGGCAGACATGTTATTTCCATATACAAATGCATTCATTTCGTCACAATATCTCAAAGTCTTGTATCCTTTTAGAACAATTTAAGTACAAAGTCTCTTCAAAATCGGTTATAGGCATGATATGTCCTCGAGCAAAATTCCCCTCAGACTGTGGACCTGGAAAACTTAGAACAAGTTATCTGCTTCCCAAATACAAAGGAAAGACAGTCATAAGGTAAACATTCCCATTTCTGCAGGGGAAAATTGGAAGGAAAACAAGAGTCATGGTTCACAAACAGTTCTGAAAACCTGCAGGGCATACTCCATGACATTTGAAGGTCTGAGAATCATCTATAGGACCATGGTTTCAGTGGAGTGGCAGCCCCACCCTTTCCAAGGGCTTGTCTACTGGCCATGCTCTCAGCTCCACCATCATCAAGCATCTGGCTGGCAGCCAAACACTAGGCCCCACCCTATGAGAACACTGGGGTAATGGCCAGACTCTCCCCAATCCCCAGTAAATGTACTCCACCCTCTCTGAGCCCTGGGGTGGTTGGACTCTTCCTGAACAATGGGACAGAAGGCCTGCGCTCTTCAAGTGCCTTTCCACACACGTTGCTAGGCTTGCTCTTTTGACCCATCATTTTTTCAGTCAAGAACTCAGTTCCTTGGTTCTACCTTTAAATTTTCATTTAATCTGTCCCTTTTATTCCAGGCTGGCAGTGGTTCCATTCATACATATTGTATTAGTCAGGGTTCTCTCGGGAAACAGAATCAACAGGAGATATCTGTCAATAATATGAGATTTCAAAAGACTCTCTCACGCAACCGTGGGGATGCACAAGTCCAGGCTCCATAGGCAAGCTGCAAACCAGTGGCTCCAATGAAAGTCCGATGAAAGGTCGTTGATGAGTTTCTGGGAGAAGTTGCCTGTCCAACGACGAGCTGGGAAATTCTCTCTGAATGTTGAAATCACTTCCCCTTTTAAGTCATTCAACTGATTGGATAAAAGCGCCACCCATTGATGATGTAATCTCCCTGATTGATGCAGATGTAATCAGCCATACACGCAGTAAACTCACTGGTGATTGAAGTCCATAAATGCTCTTGTATTACAATTAGCCCAGTGCTTGTTGGAACAAACACCTGGACACAATTACCTGGCCGAGTTGATACATTAGCCTAACTGTTACACATATCTTGCAAAATAACTTGTTGGTTTCACATGAACACACAGAGGTCCTAACTATCAGACAGTAAGACCTTCCACAGATTCTTCCTGGATAACTGCATTTCCAGTCCTGTCTTACACTGAAATGGCTGGCTAGTTCCATGTTCAGTTAAGTCCTCACATGGGGCACTGTCTTCTGGGGACTTGTTTTCCAGAAGCTCAGAATTTTCTAAACTATCAATTTCTGGTTTCTTTGTGCCCATAAGTTCAGTTCTCAACTTACTCCTTTCCTCTCACATTATACTATAAGCTGCAAGGAGAAGCCAGGCCACACTTTCCACATTTAGTTTGGAAATCTACTTAGCTAACTATCCAAAGTCATCACTTTCAAATTCTGACCCCCATCTGACATCAGGACACAATATTGCCAAATTCTCTGCCACTTTAAAACAAGGGTCACCTGTCTTCCAGTTTGCAATGACACATTCATCATTTCTGTCTAAGGCCTCATCAGAAGTACAAAATACTTTTAGTATCCATATTTCTACTCCTCAGAGCAATCTAGGCTCTTTCTATCAAGCACTTCACAATTCTTCCAGAATATTCTCCTTACTCATTTATAAAAAAGTCCCCACAGTTTTGGTACTTGTAATTGCAACATCCCACTTCTGGTACCAAAATATTTTTTAGTTTGTTAAAAGCTATCAAAAGCAATATATCAGAAATGGGTTTGTTTTTACAATGGGGATTTATTAGATTGCAAGCTTATAGTTCTGAGGCTTTGAAAGGATCCAAATCAAGGCATCAACAGGTGATGCTTTCACCAAGAACACCGACACATGGAGGCACCTGCTGTTCTCTCTCTTCTCTTCTGGGTTTCATTGCTTCAGCTTCTGGCTATCTCTCTCCTGGATTCCATTGATTTCAAATCCTTGCTGTCATGGCTTTCTCTCTCTGCTCCTATAGCTTTTTCTGTCAGCTTCTGGGAGGTTCTTTCTGTGTCTCTCTCTATATTCATCCCGTTTACAAAGGACTCAACTAAGAGGATTATGACACACCCTGAGCTATACCTTACTAAAGTAATCTAATCAAAAGTCTATTAACTGAAGTAAATGAATCAAAATGCCCCACCTACAATAGGCTCACACCCTCAGGAATGGATTAGATCTAACAGTGTAATTTTGGGGGATCCAGCTTCAAATTGTCAGAGGCATGCATTACCAATTCTATCTTCTAAGTGAAGTAAGTGAGGTTCCCACAATTTGACTTGTGCCCAAGCTAGGGGGGCCTGGGTTAAAATGAGAACTCAGGACCTGATTATAGATCCACAGTTCTTTCCACTGCCTTGCCTTTCTATAAGATAAAGCATTTACATTAATGATGTCACAATCTAAACTGAATTAATGTTTTTCTTAAGCATTGACTTGTCCCATCTCCCACTACCCTAAAAACAAATATACCAAGTCAAACTAAACAAATAAACAAAAACAGTTCAGAATACTTTAAGCAAATAATATGCACTAAGTCTTTGAGGGTAGACCTTATCTTTTAAACTTGTTTCATCCTACCTAGCTCCTAGGTGTGAGTACCTTCAACAGAGGGATTCACTGGAAATACCCCTTAACTGGATGTTGGAAGACCACATTCATGACTTAATAATTTAACCTCAACCCCCTTTATTCCCCAGCAAATATTTATTGATGGCCTCCTGTATTCTAGGCCCTCAGCTGGCACTTAATAACTGAGTGACCTTGAATAAGTCAGTTAACTTCTCTAGGCCTCAGTAATGTTATCTGCAAAATAAACCCAATAATTAACCCATTTCCCTACTTCAAAGAGTTGTTGTCAGAATAAAACTAAGTCATGGATATGAACTGTTTTTATAAAGTAATAATTTCCTGTATTGATATGACATATTGTTTTAGGCTAACAAGAATTTTTGTAAAGATTGACAAATTAAGAGTATACTTTTCTAAGTTCCAAACCAAAAACAATGCCAAAAAGTTAGCTTTATGGAGTCAGGTGTGCTGGATGGGGTAGACCAAGAGGAGAGTCCTGTGCCTCCTTCTGCTCCCTCTGGTAGAAACAGCTGCCTTTGGCAGGTTTAACCTCTTGGAACTGCTTGCCCTGAATGGTGTCATTTCTGTAGCATTTTCTTCTTGTTCTTTCTCATTATGGCAATGACTCCTTGAAATATTATTTTTGCATCCTCAATGGCAGGACTGTATAATTGATGGCCTCTCTGCGTTGCTGGAGCCATGCATTTAAACCACACTCGTCTTGGCTCCAATGCCTCAGAGTTCATTACTTTTTGAAAAGCTTCACGTCTGTTTGTGTTCAGATTATTGTTGCGCTGGAGAGGGAGGTTATTATCAGGCAGGAAGAGGAGTGTGGAGCAGAATTCAAGATAATCCAATTCTCTTCTCTCCGTGGATGAACACTTCTGCATAACAGGGCTTCATATTTATCTGATACGGCTGTTCTGAACCAGGGGACCAAGGGCCTTCACTTTTTCCCTACAGCATGCTGGAGGGAGCTCAGCAACATTCATTCCGGGGATGTAGGAGGCTTCTGCTTTGAAAATAAAGTGATTGATAAAAGTACTCAGCATCAGTACTAGAGAATAATTTAGTGCCAAATATATTCATGTAAGATTTTAATTAAAGACTTGGGGTATAGTTTGTTATCAGTGACAGCATGGGTGGAGGGCACATGTCCTCTCCACTTGTATCTGTCATCTTCTTTGAACTCTGCAGTGATCACCACATCATTCTCCACCCTCATCTTTCAGCACATATGGTCCATCTGCACCCTTATCACTCACATATACCCAATCCTTTACTCCCTGGTCTCCACTTACCACCAGCTCCACAAAAATTAGAACCCCAAATCTGGTAAGCCCACCCAAGCTTATGTAACGTGAGAATGTACCAGAACATAGTCAATACGGCAGGTGAAGAATATCTCCTCTATGTACTTAGACACTCAGAGACTGAGTGTCTGGAGTAGTTGTGGGAGATAGAACTGAGGAATGGGATTCTGCCATTCCCTATATCCTCCTCCTTATTCTGGAAAAAAAAAAAAAAAACCTACCTCATCTTTGATATCAAGATTAATTGACTTCTTAGAGAAGCAACCTTTAAACATCCTCACATCTTGCCATCTCAGGAAAGTTGCTGGGTTCCTCCTTGAAATTTCAGAATTATTTTTGTATCATGGCTATGGTATTCCTACTCTATATTGTAATTATCTGGCCTGTGAGTGCACCCTTTAGCCTTATGGCATCCCTGGAGGACAGGAATGAGGTTTTAATTTATTTCTGTATCACCAGAATCTTGTGTCACCTTGCCACATGCTTGACACTAAATAAAGGTTCATTGAATGAATCCATGAAAGAGTTTGGCTTAATCAAAGCATATTCAGATCTTTCCCTCCACTTAAGTGGAACTGCAAGTAGAGGAGAATCTGTGTGGTGTGCAGAGAGATTGCTTATTCATCTGTCTTTGGGAAACTCACAGAATGCCTCATTCCAAAAGGAGAGGAAATGAGGTTCTGGGCCTCAGGTGGGCCTATTTGCAAGGAAAGATTATAAGGACATTTGTAAAAGATGGGCTGTTGACATTTGGGTCATTTAAAGAGATAGATGCAACTTCCAGTGTGGGGGGAACAGAAAAAAGAAACAGTTCCAGTAGGAGATTTCTTTTATAGGAGAAGAAACAAACTCTTAAGTTGAAGGCAGTTTCTTTCCCTTTTGTAAGATATCAATTAAAAGACAGTCACATCTTGTCACTTGAAGGGTGTGAAAGTGGGTTATACAACTAACAAAATATATCAGACATATGCTGGCATTTGACAAATAATAAACATTTGAGGGATTGTTTTCTCCACATTCTGTAGGACTTTAGAATTAGGGCAGCAAAGGGTAGATTCCCTCCCAGATTATGTTTGATATATAAAGTCCTTAGTGTTCTGGGGTGGGAAGGATTTTAGCTTCTCTGAATCCCAGCTAAATACACGAGCGTAAAGTGTTTTATTGTTTCTTTGTTGCTCAACCTTGAAGCATTCCATGATAGATAGTGTGTATTATAACAGCCTAAAACTCAACAAAGTGGAGGTGATTATCAGAATTTGAAATGCTGTGACATTTTGCTGCCAAAAAGTAATTGATTTATTAGAGACATTGCAATACATGCATGATTCAACATAAGAGGTTCCTTTGAACTTGTTCAGTACCAAATCCTGTGGGAGACTATTTACTTTCAGCACCACGGACAGAAACTCCTTTTTCATTCCTGTTCAGTTGGCCTTACACAAGTAAATATTATAGCTCAGCAGTAGCACTCCAATCCAGTGACCACAGTATGATCCAGTTTAATAGCTTTAACAATTCAAACTGATGGGTTCCAGAATATTAATATGTTGTTTTGCACTTATGCTGCCAAAAAGTGGAACAAGGGACAAGATCAGATGACTTTAAAATGTATTATTATTATCATTACTACTATTATTGTTACTAAAAATAGGGTAATATTTCACAACAAATCAGATAAAATACAGAGCATTTCAGAATACATTTGAATTTTCCCTAACAAGTATCTTTTTAGTAATGCCATACTTCAAAACACTAAGCAAGGAGCCGTAATTGAGTTCAATGGTTCCACACCTGAGCAATGAACCAGACAGACTAATAAACTGCTTAAGGCTAATGAAAATCTTGTTGTTGAAAGCAATGAAGCCCCAGTGGGGCATGGGGTAAAATACTGAGAGGATTAGGATCTCTGTCTGCCATACTGACTCTGACTAATATACTTACCCTGATCTGTTAAACCACTGGTTACTTCTTGACTGCTTCAGGCAACTAGGCAAAAACTTTTTAAATAAGGAAACAGATTTAATCCAGAATACTGTTTGCTTTCTTAATCAGTATCTATTGATTATAAATGTGCCAAAAAACTTTATTTCCCATTGCACTCATGACAAAAGAAACGGAAACTAAAAATAAATATTTCCAAGACTTTGCTGAATAACTCACATTAAACTGGATTATAGAATACATATACACATTGATGCCTGAATTAAGCATATTTGTAGAACAGAAGCTGATAGTGTTCTCAGATAACATATAGTCCAACCCTGTCTTTTTGTAGATAGAGAATCTCTGGCTTATCAGGGTTATATCACTTTCCTCAGGTCACATGTCACAAAGTTAAACACATGGTTAGAAGGACCTTATGCTTATTGCTTATTTGAAATGAAGGGGAAGGTTACAATTTCGATAATATGTTAGTTCTCTTTTTTCTTTGTTTACAAGAAAAGTTGCAATGCTTCCTCCTTTCCAAGCAAAGCTTCCATACAACTAAATAGAATTCCCAGTTTGTCTTTGCTGTCAGGAAGCTCAAAACTAAATTTAAAGCTTGAAAAATAAAATTTGTGTTAATGTTTTCAGTCACCATATGAGGTATTCTCCATTAATTTGGGCCTTATTCTAAATGTTTACTTTGCTATTTTAGTTTGTGTTTTCATTTTAAGATGTGTCAAATTTACTTACAAAGCATGGCATATCAATAATTATATACAATCTGACAAAGACAGATTATAATGATGTAAGAAATATGTCCTGGGGAGTGGATGTGGCTCAAGTGGTTGAGATCCTGCCTCCCAGAAGAGACATCCCAGGTTTGGTTCCCAGTTTCTCCTGGAAAAAAACAAACAAACAGCAAAACAAATGAAAAAACCACCTTGGGGGAGTCAATGTGTCTCAGTAGCTAAGGACTGGCTTCCCGTATACAAGGTCCTGGGTTCATTCCCTGGCCCCTGGTATGGAAGGAAGGAAGGAAGGAAGGAAGGAAGAATGGAAAGGAAGAAGGGAGGGAGGGAGGGAGGGATGGAGGGAGGAAAACAGGGAAAGAAAAGAAAGACATGTCCTGGACAATTGATCACCTGACCATTTATCCATCTTAAAAATTGGGGTGGAGGGGAGGTATGCATATTTGTCCATAAAGGAAGCATTATGGTAGGAATTTAAAAATTATATTTAAAATAATAATAAGTGCATTAGTGTAGATGGGGGCCATCTAAGAGAAGGAATATTTTCTTCAGGACAAAAATATTTTCTAAAATGTTAAGGGTAAACGTAGGCTGTGAGAATTTAACATTTGGTGTGTCAGTTAGATTAATGGATTCAAAGCAAAGAAAATCTTGGTCATTTCAGTTACCAAGTTTAAGCAATCACATTAATTAAGTAAGAAGGATTCATATTTTATTCCCACTTTCACTTATTTTGCCATTAATTTGTTGAATACTTGCTATGTTTCAGGCACTCTGTAGTATCTGGGAATTCAGAGGAAAAAAGAGCACTTCAGTTTTCAATATATTTTTTTAAGAAGTAAACACTATCCTCTATGAAATTATAATACAATTAACTGCTATAAGATGCTGAAAAATATAAAACAGGAATCAAACCTGAACTGGTCAAGATAGAGTGTAGTCACGGAAGGCTTCCCAAGCAAGATGACATCTCTAAGTAGACTTAAAAAGCCAAAAAGAATTAGCTATATGAAGAGTGTGAGCTGACCAAACAAAGAGGCCACAATGGATATACAAGAGAGCATTCTGTGTGGGGAAACAAAGATCCTGATCCGGTATACAAGTAATAATAGTTTTGCATGTTTTAAAGATAGGCTTGAGTAGGCAAAGATGGTGTGTGTTTGGGGGTGGGAAGTGGGTTAGGTGCAGTATAACAAAAGATAAAATGGAAGAAGTATAAAAGGGCCAATTCTGAGCATTTTGCTTTAAACACCCTGCTAAGGATTTTGTCCCCTCATCTGGGGGCCAAGAAAACTCTTTGAAATATTATAAGTGGATAATAAAGTAATACTAATTTGTATAATGGTCAGAAAATTATTCAAAAACCCAATGCCCTTCCAACAACTTCTTTAAGGACATACGGAACAAGTTTATAGACTCTTGGAATATTCAAAGAGGAACTGATTGAGTTTGGAGGAAAAGGGGATTCACTCAGTATGGAATTTCATTTGAACTTTGTATTGCATATTTACAGTCTAGTAAATTTTTACATAATTTGTGAAAAGATGACAGAGCATAAGAGGATCATTAAAGAGAATATAATAATCCAATAGAGAGATATTGGAGATAATTAGCAAGGGCATTAAGAAGGCAGAAAGAAAATGACAGGCATGTTAAGTCAAACATGAGTTTTAAAGAAGCTACTAAACAGTGATGGATTATTATTAAAGGCAGGGATTAGCCAAGAAGTAAAGCAGGCAACTTCAAAGAAACAAGGAAAATGAAAAAAAAAAAAAAGAGTAATTATTTCAAGTAACTAAAGCTTTACACAACTAAATATCATTTCCTAGATAACTAGTTCAAGTCTTCCTTTGACTTCCAGAAGTATGAGTTCAGCTCATAATTTTCCATGCCTCTAGGAGTCTTTTAAAAAAAGACAAAAAAAGCAAAACAAAACAAATGCAAAACCTCTCAGGTTTTCTATGGTTTGTGTTCTGGGCAGCTGGGTTTAAATCTCCTAAACAAAAAGACCTGAGCTACCAAACTCTACATATCTGACATAACCACAGACATTAGAGTTCATCTCTGCTTATCCTTAGGGGAATAGACATTGAAATCTGATGAGGCTCCCTCTTCAGGCTGCCTTTCCATTGTTTTCTGCTGCTTCTATACCCAGGCTAATGTGGGGCCTTTCCTGGGAAGAGTTTTGGGGGTGAGGGTAGAAGCAGGTAAGTGAAGAGGGGAGGAGAGGGGAAGGATGGGGAGGGGAGGGGAGAGGCAGGGAGGGGAGAGTAAGAGAGGTGATAAATTTGGTTCCTCACTATGTAGATAAGGTTACCAATACCACACTCTAAGTTAAGGCTACTTATTTTACTCCATGGTCTCAGAATAAGTCATGAATTAAGTGTATCAGTAAGAGTTCTCCAGAAAAACAGAATCAACAGAACACATCCATCAATTTAAGTCTGAATACTGTAGGGCAGGCCTGAGGCTGGGAATTTCCTTTAGGAGTGAAGTTGAAGTCTTGAGTCTGAATTCCTTAGGCTGGATACTCAGAAAGGAGTGGAGGTTATAACATTGAAAGATAAATTATTCTGACCCCTTGAAACCTCAGCTCTTGCTCTTATGGCATCCAAGTTATTGGGTGAGGCCCACTTGCATCATGGAGGGCAATCTTCTTCACTTGAGGTCAACTGAATGTAGATTCTAATCCCATCTATGAAATACCTCCACAGAGACAACTAGGTCAGTATTTGCCGAAACAGCTGGGCACCATAATCTAGCCAAGTTGATGCAGAAAATTAACCATTCAGGAAGGTAAATTGTTCTGTTAAGGGTAACCAGTAATTGCTTATTGCCAAATCCCATGCCATATTTTCAGCACTCTTTGTGCTGAAATTGATTCTGCTCCCATCATTCTCCTTCTTGATACTCTTCTTTTCCTAATTTTTCATGAAACCACTGTCTCCTGACTGTCACTTAGCTCTGACCACTGCATCTCAGTCCCCTTTGTTTGCTCACTTTACTCTTCAATCTGGTTCATAAGCTCCAGAATTTCCCTGAGTTCCAGCTTGAATTTCTTCCTTTCATGTTTTCTCAGTGATGCTACTCAGTCATGACAGTGGCATAGAGATATTGATTTGGGCAGTCAGCAGGGTGTGTTCTGCTCTCATCTCTTTCTGACTTCCCAAATAATTACAAGTTATCTATTGAGCATCTTAACCTGTACGTCCTGCAGATAACTCAAACTCAACATATACCAAGCTATCTTTATTATTTTCTGTGTCTGGTTGCATTCTTGGTTTCAGGTTAACACAGCACAAAGGGAATCAATTGGAAGTAAATTGTATAACACATGAAATTGGCAGAAGGGTTGATGCAAAAAATGGGAAGCGTATCAGGAAGCATCTAGCATGGGCATTGCAGCCACTGCAGCTTAACAGGGACCCTTGGTTGTAACACTGGGCTCCTGATGCCTATTCTGCATTTCTGCTACCCGAGTAGCAGAAATGCAACTAGACATCCCATAAAGAATGAACTCCAAACTGCCCCTGCCTCAATATCACTCAATATAGAGGCAAAAACCTTGCAAGAAGATCCAGCTGACAGATTGCATATGATCTCACCATTCTCTACCTTCTAGAGCTCAGGATGGCAGCTCTTCAAACTTACCAGCTTTCAAGTGGGCTCACACTCACCAGAATTTCTTAAATCTAGGAAGAGTCTTCAAATTCTGGTGAGTAATTTAGATAATGGCAAGTGCCCACTGCATATTCCATCAGGCAAGTCCTTTCTTCACCTTGGGCATGATAACTAACTTCTCTCTATGCCTTACCACATAAGGCTTCTGAAGAGAATGGGTTGAAGCAGTGTATTTAAAGCATTTAAAATAGTCATAAACAGTAAAAACTCAATAAAGTAGCAGTAAAAGTGAAAAGAAGGGGTGGGGTGTGGGGTGGTGGTGAAGATGGTAATCAAGGTGATGGAAGCGATAGCAGTCACAGCTAATCACTACTCTCTTGAAAGTGCACTACTCTCTCTACACTGCTGTCACAATTATCTTTCCAAAACACAAATAAGATTATGTTACCAGCCTAGAATTCTTGATGGCTTCCCATTTCCAAAGAGATAGAATCCAAACTCCTTAGCAAGGCATATAAAGCAAAATGGGACTCCAAATTATCTTTCTACCATCCTCGTCTCATCACCACCCAATTCACTGTGGAGAAACGGAGACCAACTAATTCATTATTCCCAGACATTTCTGAGTTTGTCTCCTAGCGCTATATGTGATGTTCCAGCTGCCTTTAAAACTCTCCTTTGCATTTCCCTCATTTCCTGTAAGACACAATGCACAGGTAACTTTCTCTGCACCTTCATCCCTGATATCCTCCCTGGATTCCGAGCATACTTTCATGCCACGTGACACTTGGTGATGGTTATTGTGTATTTACAACCTCTTTTCCTGCTGGCATGCTCCTTGAACTGAGTGTCCTTACCTTCTGTTTCCACCTCTGTTTCACAGGGGCTTGACACACAGTAGGTGCTCAATGCCTAGTAAATGTACACCTTTGTCATTGTTCTGTGAGGACACAGAAGCCTGGAGGGCCAGTTGACTTGCTCCGGCCGAGTTCATTAAATACCACTGGTTATGTTTGCCAGCAATGAGAACCGGCTTCAAACTCAAGATCTCTGAACCCATGGCTCTGCTTTTGTCATTTCCAGTCTGTGCTTGGCATCAAGTACCTTGCTAGGAATTCTAACAGAATACCGGGAAGACACCGTCATTTTTTTCTGAAGGAATTTTCATTCCAGTAGAGAGTCTAGATTAACAGACATCATAGTTATGGGACTCTGGAGCCAAATTTGCAATCACCATTAAGGGAAGGAGCCAAAACACCAAGAATGTCCTAGTATAATATTCTACTACATAAATTGCTACCTTTGTAACACAGGTGTCATTTGACAAAGTTACATGCTCCTTTAGAGCACCAGTATACATATATTTTCTCTAGACCTAGGAAGCTGTGGAAACTTTAGCACTCCCTCTGGAAAAGAAAAGAGAAAAGAGGAAAGAGAAAAGAGAAAAGAGAAGAGAAGAGAAGAGAAGAGAAGAGAAAAGAAGAGAAGAAAAGAGAGAAGAGAAAAGAACATCACATAACCTCAATCAGGCTGACTGTCACTATCCTTGATTATATGTGGAAATAAATGCACTGCTATAGTGTGAAAATAAAGGCCAAGTTGGGAGAGAAAAGAGAAACCAACTGGATTCAGAAAATAATTATGACCAATATTTAAATATTAATAAAAAATGATGTTATAAAAATTCACAGACCCTCTTTCCATTTGCATAATATGCCACAATACCCAGAAAACTTCCTATATAATATTAAGGTCTGAAGATGATGACTGAGGAAATATTGGTGTAAAATGCTCCATCCTTGTCACTGTGCTCTGATTCAAAAGTAAAGGAATTTAGGGATAATTCAGAATTATATGTCATTATCTGATAAACAAATGAATGTTCATGAAGGATCATGAGATTAATTTCCCCATTGCTTCAGAGTCTGATACCTGCATCCCTTTAACCTCCGGCAATGCCAGCATCCCCTGCTTATGAGTTTCTGGCTAAATATTACCCACGTTATTACTGTGCAAAGCCATTCGATCTAAACATCTCCTGTACATAGTTTAGCTGAAAGAGAAAATGGATGCATCCTGAATTTTGAGCATTTTGGTTTTTGAGAGCCTCTCTTGAAAGGATTGGGTTTAGGAGATATCCATGTTCCTTCCTGTCCCATATCCTGTGTCCACCCACAGAAGAGGGAAATTCCACCTAAACTCCTGCCTTGCTAGGGCTGGAGAAATGGTTTGCTCCCTTCTCTCCACCCCTTTGCTTGCTTTTCACAGGGTGAGGATGGGCTAATCCAGTCTATTCACAGGATTATTGGCTACTTCCAAAGCAGTCTCCTCTCCCCAGCCCAATCTCTTTGCGTCCTTCTTTGACCAAAGGGCATTTGTACATCCTAGAACCCTGCAATATGTAGACAGGTGAGGCTCTGCTTGCTTTATTGAGACCTTCCACGAATTACTGGATTGATAAATTAGATTAGCTTCAGGCAAAGAGCTGATCCTTCACCCTTCAGGAGAAAGTATGTCCTGCTAAAACCTCTAATCCCCCAGTACTGGCAGTGAAGCTGGTGGAGCCCATGGTTAGCTTGCCTGCGTCCCTCCATGGTTAGTATCTGGCAGAAAGGACCAGGGTATGATTAGCTGCCCAAATATCACTGATGTATTTTTCTGAATATAAATTTAGATTATTTATAGTTCCACCACATCGGATGAAGAACTGACTATACATGCTTCTCTGACAAAAAGAATGTTCCATTTAGATAGTTGAACTTCAGTCAGGTTAACCAGGATCATTAATCTGTTAAATCCGATGCCACATCATCCTCGGGTCAGATTTTGCAATTTAGAGGACAGTACTTTTATGAAACATTATGACTGGGCTTTCTGTTTTGAGCCCAAATTTCTGTTGTTTTAATCTCTGTTGGTCAGGATTATTATTGTGCTCTAACTCAGCACACCAGATTCTTTCACTGAAACTGTTTTTCTACATTGTGACAGCCTTATGGTGGTATCTGATCTGTTATTCTCCCACTTTCTCTAAAATAGTATCATATCTATGCTCAGAGCTATAGAAATAGAATTGTTCTTAACAGAAAAACAAAAACAAAACAAAGCAAAAATCTCTGAATCCCCGATGTTGGAAACACTACACATTTAAACATGGAATTCTCTCTCTGTCTTGCTCTTCATCACTCTCGTTCTTGTTTCTCTTCCCAGAAGTGTGTACGTGTAAGTGTGGTATATGTATGTGTGTGTGTGTGTATGTCTAAATACACACAAACATTTATAAACAGATATGTATGCACACACTTTTTGTGAGAGATGTCAAAATTTTTTGTACATTATAATGCTCTTCTCTCAAATTTTTTTCTCAAGAGGGGAAGGGCTCTTCCATTGCATCATCACTCTGAAATAAGGCTTTCTCTTGAAATGCATGAAAAGAGTTTTACCACTGCTTGTATAATGAGAAGGAATGCCCCGAATTGGATTTTGATGCCTTCCAACCATCCCATTGCATTGATTTTGTTATACCACAGAGAGTTATTCCTTCTCTCCTCAACAGCTACATAAATAGGCCATGGAAATCTACTTGAAAACAAATGCCAGGCATTGTTAACCTGGCTTTATACAATAAAAAGTCCTCATTATTAAAAAGTAATTTAAAAAAAACAGAATGTCCTGTCAGTATCTGCTGGTCACAATCGCCAAGGAGGCTGTGACTCTTTGTCAGGGAAGAAGGTTGAGTTCTATGCTATGGAAGAAGGTATAGCTTTTATTAAAGCTGGGAGAGAGCTCAGGATAGAGTAAGGAGCTGTAGGGCTTCGCAATGTCAATTACTTTCACTTAATTTTTAGGTTTGGGTATTTTAATGTTGACCCTTTTTTGTGATCAGGCAAATAATGGGTCAAGCACTTATAAACAGACAGCTGCACTGGACTTGATTCATCCTCATAAAAAATAATGGCAGCACTTGCCTATTAATCTCTTTTCCACAGTAGAAATGAGAGATTAGGGGATGAGTAAAGTCAAATTTAAAGTGTCTGCCTTGGATGGTTAAGAGGATGATTGAAATCAATAAACCCTGGGCTTTCAGGAAGCCCACTTGATTCCAAATTTACTAAAGATAGAAACAAAGAAACACCAGCAGGAGACACTGGGGACCAGAACTTGACCACTGAGTTATTGCAGGAGCTCCCTTGTCACTAGGACCTCCTAGGAGGAGCCTATGTTTTACTTGATTCCATCTCATTATAATGTTCTGCCCATGAGAAGCACAAATCATAATGAAAGCATAATAAAGCAGATGGGGAATCAGAGCAGCCAGAGTTAAAGACATCATCCAAGGTCCAGGGCGTCCATGAATACACAAGTCTGACTTTCTAATGGCCCAAGTCTCCTCAGTGGGGAACCCATCACATTCTAGTTCTCTAATGCAGCCTCTTCTGTTTCCTTTGGTTGACATTGCAGCTCCTTGAGGCACCTGGAGGCCATCATCCATCATGGCTATAGCCACAACAGATAGAGACATGACACCAGCTCAACATCCACGTGACCAAGGCATTGTACAACCAGCTGAAACACTCTACCCTTGCCATGGCACTGACCAGACCTCATATTTTTCTTTATTAATATGAAAACACTTGCTCATAAATTGTCTTATTTGATCCCCACAAGAACAGTTAAAATAATTTTTATTTTGGAGGAAATAAGCCCTGAGATGTCCAAACTTTGGCTCCAGAAAACACTGGGTCCAGAACTCTTTACACTTCTGCTTCAAGCTGGCCTTTATATGCTCCCTATCACCTTGCATAGGTGGAGCTTTGAGTCTTTCTGGAAGGCATTTGTGGGCACATTTTGAAGTTGGTGAGTGGAGATGATGTGTCTATGAACATGTCCTGACCCCATATCTGGGAGAACTTTGTTACTGAGCCCCAGTACCAACATATATACAATCAAATTATCTCCACTGCAGGCATGATGGAAAGGGAGCCCAGCCTTAGTAACCACACCATGAGGGAAACACCCTACTTTGAAGACCTCTTCATTCTTGCTTCTCTTTTCTTCATCCTCATCGGAAAGGAAGTAGCTCAGATGGTGCGGCTTTTCTTTTAGGCTCGGGTGCCCTAAAAAAAGCAGAATGAAAAGTCTAGAATTATGTTCAGCAATACCATATCTGGCTCCTTTGCCTCTCCCCTCATATTTTTCTTAGCTGTTCTGTTTTAGTTAGTGCCAATATAGTGCTCCCCTCCCACGTATCCCTTTAGGGTGAAATGCCTGCTCAGTATGCTTTGGGCAGGCAGTATATTTTAGGCAGCCTGATAAAAGACTCTAATAGCCCCAGATTAATGCATTCATTCCCAGCCAATTGAAGGATTCATTACAGTGCTCAGCTGAGGCTCCTCTTTGACGAATTTGCCCTAGGTAATGAGCCATTCAGTAGCTAGCTACCCTGCATTGCTGGTGACCTGCAGAAGCGGGCAGTGAGATGCAGCTGAGCAGGGATGTAGGTAAAGTGTAAAAGGACCGGAGAGCTCCTGGGTGATTTCGGGCACTGGAGAGCAGTCAAAAGAGCAACAAAGTGGCTTGAGCAAGACATGTGCTTCTGGAGGGCCGACTGAGCAGCATCTGATTGAGGGAACATACTGAAGCCTGTGCAATGCACACAGGTCCCTGGGAGTAGAATTAGCTGTGCAGGTGAAGGCAAAGAAGCAAGGTTCAGCACAGACAAGGTGCTCTGTTTTGAAAGGCAACCCAGGCTGGGCAACCAGGAGAAGGGTCTGTGGAAGAAGCTTTGATACAACTGCAATCTGTGCCTCCAACTAGCATCTCTACATAGGGATTTCCAAAGACGGGAAAAGATACACAGAGCCACAGGGAGCTGGAAGACATTCAAAGAATTAGCTAGTCCAGTGGTTCTGCTGGAGGCAATTTTACACTCCAGGAAAGATTTGGCAAAGTCTGAAGACATTTGTGGTTATCTTAACTCAGGGGGTATGGGGAAGGGGTGTGCTACTGGCATATAAGGAGTAGAAGCCAAGGATGCTGCTGAATTTCCTACAAAACACAGGCAGACTCCCCACAGCAAAGACTTATCCAACCAAACATTTAATAGTCTGAGGTTGAGAAACCATGACTAGCCCAAACACCTCCATTTATAGCTGAGAAACTTGAAGCAGTTGGAAAAGTGATTGGCTCAGGGTTACACAGATAGTAACTGGAAGAAATGAGAGGGGCAGAAGCTGCTGTCTTTTCACTTTCCATCCCTTTAAAACTGTGAGGCCGGCTTTAGAATTCTCCAATCAGACATACTTTCAGAAATCGAGTTGCTCCTTCTCTTCCTGGACTCCAAAACATCCTTCCCAGTTCACATCTCTAGTATGGAAAATTCCATCGCCTGTATTTATGAACCCATGACAGGCCCTAACCACTTTGGTCTAGCAGATCTCTTCTGGGGCTTAGCTTATTATCGTTATTATGCATTTTAGCAGTTGAAGGTACCTTTGATAAAAATAGGAATTGCCGGAGGAGCCAGCACCAGGCATTATGAGATGCGGTATGTGCAATGTTGTTGCAAACAGTTTCCCATGAGGGGTGAAATGGAGACCTTTGCACATACACATAAATGTATCTCACAATTATTAAATATTGATTCAACTCAGTAGGGATCTGTGCCTGAGTTAAAATGAAGGCAAGTGCACTAAATTGTGCTAATCTAATCTAGACCCATAGCAGTGTTCCATGGTCTCTTTCCACTGACCCCGATTCTCTGATTGACAGTGTATATGGGCACACATTCCTTTGCCAAGCATTTTGGTTCTGGGAACAAGCAGGGTGAGCATCAGTGAGTTTATATCTGGAGTTATAGGATATGTGGAGTACGAGCATTGGAGCTTAATAAAAAGGAAAGGAAGCCTACGTGATGATGAATTGCAATTACAGGGAATTAGATTAGTATCAGCGTCTGGAGTAATCGTAAACATTTTCTGGTGCCGATGTTTGATGGTATTGGGAAGAGGGGGGGAACGGGGGAAGGATAAAAAGGAAGAGAGGCCAAAGATAAGAACAAATATTCAAGTCCATAGTGTGTGCTTAATGGAACTGAGATTTATTTTTCTCTGTGTCTTTTTAAGTCTCTAGATAGATCACAAAAAATACAGCCAGCCAGAAAAGAAATAGCCCAAATGTAATTTAAAGGACAGCTTTTTAACCAATGCTTCAGCTTGGAGACACCTGTCCTATGTTCCTTGAAGATGCCCTGCTCAGGGGAGGAGTATTAGAGTTGTTGATTTATCTTCAGTAGCACAGACCTGTTTTTAATTTATAGCCCAGTGACAGGTTTTTTGTTTAGCTTTGCTATGTTACTCAATACAATCTTCTCAGTAAAAAGAACAGCCCGTAGGCCATTGTTTTCTTTGATGCCGTAGTGCCTTAGAAGAAGAAACTGGACTTGGACTTCTCAAAGCATGTTGACACTTTCATTGGTTTCATGACACGCAGTAAATGTTGCCTGAGGAAATATGGATACTCTGCCCACTTGTTCACAAGAGATGGGTGAGTGCATGCACACACAGACACCTGGGTGGCATTTGGGGTGAAGGAAGGGATAACAGTGTAAGCATTCCAGTTTCTATAGCAATGCCATGGAAAATTCTTACCAGAAATATGGCATTGCATGCAATGATATACCAAGGTATGATAATGTGTCAGATTCAGTTCCAACATATGAATAAGCAGTCATTTCTTGAGTCCCTGTTATTTGAAAGGAACATTGCTCCATGCTGGGCAAGGAAAAGATGGGTAGTGTAAAAGTGAAGCATAGAACAAAAATTAAAATATTATAAATCCTGCTTCATGAGTCTTAAATTCTAGTGAGGGCCATATACACACCCAATATTTATTAAGATAGGATATGATATGTTTTATGAGATTGGTTTGAACAAAGGACTACAGGAAGACACAGAAAGGAAACTTAATTCTGAGCAGAGGAACTCCTGTATTCGGCATATGTTTTTTGAGTCCCCGCTGAGTGTGAGGCACTGTACTAGGTGACAGGGATAAAGCAGTGTCAATAGGAATAGGATTCTGTTCTCATGGAGTTTATATTCTAATAAGAAGAGATAGACAACAAACATTCAGCAAATAAATGAGAAGTTCAGGGAGGGATAAGTGCCATTAAATAACTGAAGGAGAGTAACGGGATAGGGCAGAGAGCTATTCTAGAGAGAATGTCAGGAAGGACATATGAAATGTGGACTGAATGGCAAACAACTAACCAAAGATCTGGACAAATAGCATTTCAGGAGAGGGAACAGAAAGTACAAATTCCTGCGGGAGGACCCAGCTTGGCATCTTCAAGGAATCAAAAGCATGTCAGTGGGCTTGGAATTGAGTGAATTCTGGGGAACGCTGTCCAAGGTAAAGCCAGAGATTTACCCAGGGAGCAGATATATAGAGTCTTAGAGACATGGGAATGAACTTTGAATTACATTCCAAGTGCAATCAGAAGCCTTTGGAGAAATTTTTGCAGGGGATGATCTAATCTGATTGTGCTTTTGAAAACATTGACCCAGCTGAAAAGTGATATGTGTGAATTGTAGAAATAGGAAGACCAGAAAAGAGATGATGGCAGAATGAATGGATGTGGCAGTGTGAGTGAAGATAATGATATTTGGATGAGGTCATTGTGGGAATAAAATCCACAGAACATGCAGGTGTTTCCCCTGCAGGAGGAAAGTGAGGGATAAGATGAAGTCAAGGGTGACTTCTGTGTCTTTGTCTTGAGCAATTAGGTGGTGTCATTAGAAGAGAAAGATTTGCATGGGGCGGTGAGGCATCAAGAGCTCTGAGACTTGTCTATTAAACAATGCACTTGTCTGATGTTAAATATGCTTGTCTACTGAACAATGGAATGAAGATGCCAAACAGGTACAATCGCTATCCCTCACTGAGCCCATGCTATGTACTCAGCATTGTTCTAAGCAATTTATGAACACGGACCCATTTAAGCCCCAGCTCAGCCCTGTGAAAAGGTCACTATTGTATTCTCTTTTTTTACAGAAGAGAAAGCTGAGGCACAGAAAGGTTATGAAATGTGCCTATGTCCATATAGCTAATAAGTGTTGAAACCAGAATTTGATATATGAACCTGAAGTTCAGAGGAGATGTCAGAGCTGGAGGCAGGAATTTGGAAACCATGAACATCTGATGGTAGTTAAAGTCATGGGGAGAGAGGAGAGAGCTTTAGGTGGTACACAAGGACAGTGTGGTGTCACCAAGCCAAAGAAGATAGCATAGACCAGGGCCAAATACTTCTGGAAGATCAAATAAGAATGAGGGCAGGGAACTAGGCATTAGATCTGGTAAGATGAGTGCCCTGGGGGTAGTGGCACAAGGGATGGGACAAAGCATTCTGGTGAGCGTGGTGAGCACGTGTGTGTGTGTGTGTTTGCATGTTTGTATATGTGTATGAATGTGTGTGAACATGTGTATATAAGTGTGTATATATGTGTGTGTTTCTCTTTTAACCCTTTAACAAATGCTAAGTATTTTATATGAATTATGCCAACTACTCTTCACAACAGCCATGCCAGATTTTATTATTATTATACACACTATGAAGATGGGGACACTAAGAAGTTAAATAATTATTTCAAAAATATGTGGCTCGTAGAGAGTAGGTTCAGGATTGGAATCTGAGACTAATTGGCTCTAGATTCTGAGCTCTTTACTGTCATGGTATTCTAGAGATTTGTGGTTGCTTTTAGTCCATAATAATTAGTTCAGATGGAGGGAAATTTACAATATTTGGTCAAGAATAATTAGAAACAGCTGGGCCCGGAACCTCGGCATGTTGCAACACCTACTCTACAGTTCATTGGATTCACCCAGGACACGTGGTGGGGAGATGGTAATGTACAACGGCCATCCCAGGGAACGGAGAGAGTCTGCAGCTGCGGGCAGGATATTCTCATCCATCTTTCCCATGGGATATAAGCCCCCTCTCAATTGGAGGTGGAGTGGACTTCACCATCCCATAATCCTCAGGATGGGGGAATGAACGATGGACTAGAGTGGACTTACTGGCATTCTACTATAGACATATTGTGATTCTAGCAATGGAAGAAATTATTACATTGATGCGGAGCAAGTGGCCACTGGAGGCTCTGGGGACAGGGGGAGAGAAAAATAGCTGTAATACAGGGGCTTTTTCAGGACTTGGGAATTGTCCTGATTGACGTTGCAACAACGGATATAGGCCATTTTATATCATCACATGGCATGCAGAACTGTGTGAGAGAGAGTGTAGACTACAGTGTGAACTGTGGTCCGTGCTCAATGGCAAAGCCCCGGGATGCGTTTATCAGTTGCAATGAATGTGCCACACTAATGTTTATGTGGGAGGGTGTGGGAGGTGTGGGGAGTGGAGCATATGGGAATCACTATATTTTTTGTGTAACATTTATGTAATCTAAGTATCTTTTAAAAAATAAAAAAATAAATAAATAAATGGCACCCCTCAATGCCTTCACAGACTAGTGGAAAAGATAAAATTGTATATACATAACTTCAGGGCTTAACAGGATATGACTCATGTGGGAAGGCATTAGTGGAGTACAATGGGAACCCACAGGAGCAGGGGGCCAAACCAGACTGTGGGGGTGGCCAAAAAGGCACTGATCCCAAACGGCTTCTCGTAGGACCATGTGCATTTATCTACGACCTAAGTGAGTGATATTTTAGACATGCAGAGCAAAGAAGCATGCATCTTGTAAGAAGCAAAAGCAGCATTTAAACAAAGGCATAGAGACAGGAAAGTGGCAGAGAATGTTTTGCTGCAACAGTCATCACTTAGGGTGGCTAAAGGATTAGCACTAAATTTTAGAGGGCCCTAAAATTCATGCATTTTAAACATTTTATTTGTTGTTCTGTGGACAGCCATAAGTAATGACATGCAAAATTGCAAAGCATAGTGGACAGAGTTGATCCCTTAATTCATATGGAGAAAGTTTGCTCTATGTGGAAAGACATCAAGGGACTTAGGTTCTGAGTTTTTGAAAGGGGTAAGGCATATTTTTCTCTAATTGGACATATTTTGGACAAAGTGGCCAGGCCCTTTGATCTGCACAGTTAAATCAATGTTGTTTAGAGGCACACATGCCTTGGGCAAATGCTGGTGTGAAAACTATGCAACTGTATTCCCCATGGTAATCGGCCATGCATCCCCCCACCCCTCTGTGCCTGAGAGACGGAGGGAGCAGATGGCCTCGTGTCAAGATTCAGTGACATCCTGGTGGGCTTACTTCTGCCTGCTGTGAGCTGGTGAGGGAGAAAGAGTTATTGTCAAATTCCCAACTTGCCCTTTTCGATATAAAGTTAGCTTGTAATATATATATATATATATATATTTTTTTTTTTTACTTTGGTGGCTAATGCATTTTGTTCTCCGGAGTGTGAGCGACCCAGCTTCCTGCGTAGCCTTTAATTAGTTTCTGGATGATGACATCTCCACGGAGAAGCAACTGGTTGCGTCCCTTCAGTCTCAGAGGGAGATAAAAGAATCTAATAAAGACATTCGGTATTTCTAGGTGATGTGTTTGACAAGCTTTGTATTAACAAGAAGTCATGTTGAAACTTTTTCCTTTTCCCAACCATACTCCCTCGCTCGCCCCAGCTCTGTGACATTGCTCACAGGGATTAACAGAGCCGTTGCTCTCTCTGAGAACGTGTAGCTGAAAACAGACAAGTCTGCCTCTCTACTCCTCATGTAAAGGGGAAGAGGCCTCGCCTTGATCTGTTGGCTGGGCATAACCTTTATGAGGGATTTAGTGGCAATAAGGCTGTGGCACAGAGAAATCAGCTTAAAACCAAAACTGATAAGTTTCCTAGGACGGCAGTGGGTACCTCCTGGGCTTCAGAACCCAAGTCCAGTTAATGAGATGTTTCTTCCCCTCACCTAAGCTATTCCCAAAGACGATGGTCACAGGCAGTGAGGATATAACTCAAGTTTTCATTCTGGCATAAGCAATATGGGTACTCCACTGCTGCAGAGACGCAGAAACTCCCCTTGGGGCTAACTACCCGGTTTCCTGTCTCTGAACTCAACCTTGCATGCATTTGAGGGAAAGAGAAAATGCTGTGCAATAATTTGCACCAGACTGCAGCCAGGAGGTGGGGGGTGGTGAGGCCCTCCCCACGACCTTCCTCCTGCAGTCAGCATAATCCCCTGCTGCATACGGTTTTATTGCTCGTGTTTAGTGCCTAACTATCAGTGCTTTTAGGCAATTAGGAATTAAAGTGCCGATTACGCCATCGCGGCAGTGGATATGTAAGTGAGCTGGCAGCTGCAGATTGGCAGCTGCGAGGTGCAGGGTTTCTGCAGAGCTGAGAGCAGGGGCAGAGGCTGCAGGACCACACCTCAGCCTGGCTGGCCTCCATCCATCCTAGAGAAGGGCATAATTGGCACCTGCCCTCCCGGGCATGTCTTAAGGGCATGGGGAGGATACTAGCAAAGAGAATCATTGCCAGGAATCCAAGAGATTGCGGTGATGTGTAGGCACATAGTTACACATATGTGTACTTTTCTGTGCATGTATGTATGATTTCAAGATGTGGAGGTCCCAAGCTCACTGTGGGAAGGGCACAGTTTGACTATAACCAACATAATGACACTGATTATCACAAGAGGTGGGCTTCTGATCAGAAGCAAGCATCCACAGATCCGAGTTAGCTAACACTTTCTTGAATCTGGAGAAAATGATCCCTATTGAAAATGAAGTGGCCTCATAGGAGCCCCAGCCGCATAACTGAAAGGCATCCAGTGAGTCTGTCCAGCCAAGGCCAGCGCGGCCGGTGGCACCTGGAGCAGTGGGCTGTTCCAACCAGCTCTGCGCAGTTCCTCTGAAGGTCTTTGGGAGTTTATACGCAAAGTCCCCCCAGAGGAGAGGGAAAGCCAATGGTGTCTGGTATATGATAACAGTGGCAGTTGCTGTTGCATAGTTACCCAAAACGGCCACTTGAGTTTCATGGACAGGAGCTGAATTCTAGCTTTGGAAAGAAAAAGCCAGAGTAAGATGGGAGATGCCAAGAGAGCAAAAGAAGCAACTTAAGGAAGCCTTGCAGTTGAGCTTCAAAAGCAATGGCAAGGCTGTGGCTGCTGTGGACCAGGAAGATACTTCCTGGGGGAGTAGGGGTGAGAAATTAGAAACAGGAAGGAACAAAAACTTCTTGCTAGCCCCTATGTCTGCAATGGACACAAAGAAGCAGTGCATGTCAGAAGATGTTGCTAGGCACTTTAAGGAAATCCTGGTCAGCAATTCTGGGTTGGTTTTGTACAGCGAACAATTATGCTGTTTACCACTAATTGATTGAACTCTGCATTATCTAAATCATAATGGAATTCATTTGCCGTGTGATTGGCAGGTCACTAAGTGCTTTCAATTATGCCTACATATTTCATTTGATCCCCAAAACCCTGCAGGAAGAGCTTGGTTGGGACTGAGATGTGCCAGTTTCCAGCTTAGTGGCTCAGAGCACATTATTAGCTATTTAAAACCTCGGTTTCCTGGATTAAATGGGAAAATATATGTAAAGTACCCAGTACTTATTAGGTGCTCAACAAATATTAGTTCTTTCATGAGAAATAATTTTTTAAAAACCACAATATTTTCCTGGGTTTCTCTTTTACTTCTTCTTCATAAAACCATGATTCATGTAAATGAATCAGGTTGATTGGTTCCTTTTTCCTTTCTATCATTTTAATTTTTGAGGATTTCTAGTTTGAGTTTTAGCTGATCAAGTTTTAGGGACACCTTGTTTGAGAATCAGTGATTTGTCTGACTTCCTGTATGATGATCTTGGGTAGGTTGTTTAAAGTCTTTGTGCTTCAGTGTCTTTCCCTGTAAAATGGGTCAAGATCATGTGGGTTATTGTTGGGATTTAAAAAGAAGTGATATGTTAAGCCCTGGTCACATGGAATAGAAGGTGTCCAATGTCCCTTCTGTTCCCTCCAGTCTCTTCTCCCTTTGTGAAAGGATGATAGTGCCCCAAGGGTCATAGCAAGAACTGATCTTGCTTGGAGAGCAAATGAAGCCAGCTATGTGCATTCAGCCAAAAAGCACATGTCATTACCCGAGCAGCTAGAAACAGCCAGTGCTGTCAGGCAGGCTGGTCTATATTATGATTAGCAATAACTCACTTTTGTTCTCAAATCAAACAATTGATTAAGACACTTCTTAAATTTTTGGACATTGCCAAATCTAATGGAGCACTCCTGGTTACAGGTAGGTTGCTGTGAAATTCAATTTACACTAATATGCTCCAAGGCAGGAAAGCATGCAGTGAGGAATGCGTGGTGTTTAATTTATTATCCTACATCTCAATCAGGATAGACTCATCTGGATCAGGGAGCAGAGCTCATAAAAACTTCCTTCCCACATTTCAGCTGATCCTGAGAGGCACAAATTCCAAATTTCAGAACCAGTGATTTATGACTAATCCAGAATAAATCACTAGCTCTTCTCCCAGGGTGTCAAGATTTTCCAGTAAATAGGAAAGTATTAATATGGTGAGAGAGAGAGGAAGAATGAGTTGTTAAAAATGACAAAGGGTTCTGGTAAGAGAAATACCCATCAGCCCGAGGTTATGCCGTTAACAAGTTATCCGCATTTTCAAACTCTCATTTGGGATTCTGTATGTCTATGATATGACCTTTTCCTTCTTGAAAGCCAAGGCAGTAAAGGTATTGCTGGCATGGGAGTGGGGTCCTGCAGTCCGTGTCAGGTGGGTCTCTGCATCTTCACATAAAGATGCTGTTTGTTCCAGAACCATCAACTCCTCTGAAGTGGGTGTTGGCACTTGCGCGGGGGGACAGGTGGGACTTCCATCTCAATTTCTAACCAAAACAGCCCCCGACTGTACCACAGAGTCTGAAGTAGTTTCCTTCACAATGGCCTCCAGAGGCACACATTTTTTAGTATCAGTAATAAATCACATTTGAATTGTACTCAGTGTTTAAAATATAGTTGCACACATTTTCCTTTTATCCACAGAACATAAATTTGAGAGAGACAAGGTAGGTATTCATATACTTTATATGATGAGAGAGTTAATGATCTATACGTGTTTATACAGTTAGCAATTGTTGGGTCTGGGCTGAATCCCTGGTCTTGTGGTGTGAAGGTTAGAGTTTTTTTTATTAAGAAACCCCACATAGTCCACAATACAGAAATAAGGATTCTATTATATAAATACGATTATTGGAAGGAACAAGGAAGGAAGGAAGGAAGGAAGGAAGAGTCATCCTATCAATCAAAATAGCCAAATAAATACCCATCTTAGCTGACTCATAGCTGTCTCTTATTTGTCTGTTGCCTCATATTCTCTTACTTGACTCATTGATAGATTTAATTGATCATTTCTCTATCAACACCTACAGACAGCTAGGAACACCTGGTCGGATGAACACCTGGGTTGCAGGAAGCAGTAGCCCCAATTGCTGTCTCAGACTGAAGCTCTCCAGGAAGGCTTCAGCTCTCTGGTTCATAACACATTGAAAGGAAAATAAACAGGAGGAGGATGAGATATTTACTCAAACTTGAACAGTCACATAAAAAATAACTATCAATGAAGCCTGCCATAGACTGTTCTGATAGAGAATAACACCACACAGATATGAACAAGTTGGGCTCCCTTTGCTAAAATTTCTCTGGACATAGAGATGTTTACACAAAGATGTGACAGGAGATGCCAAGGTGAGAAATATCATCTATATGTGGGTGAATGAATTCAGCAAGACCCAAGGAACACTGGGTTGTGATTCTGCATTCTACCTCTTTATGTTAAGAGAAGATAATTTGGAATCATATATAACCTAAATTCAGGTCCCACCTTTGATACTTATTAGCAGGGTGACTGAGCAAATTACTAACATCTCACTGACCCTTAGTTTCTTCATTTGTAAATAGGAATAATAATTATACTGTGTCATAGGATTCTTATGTGATTAAATCATACAATGTGTTCAAGCTCTCAGTAAAATGTCCAATGCCCAACAGAGTTTGATAATGGGTTAGTACCTAAATATATACATGTTGGTGAGTCTCCTTATTTTTTTAGGTATGCACTCAAAATTCCAAGTGCATTTGTTATTTTTCTAACCCATATCATCCCTTGGAAAAAAAAAAAAACTTCAAATTTCAACTGTGTGTCTTTGAACAAGTTCCTTGACTTCTCTGAGTGTCAGTGCCATCATCTGTAAAACATGAGGAATAATTAGGGTGAACAACTTGACCTCATTTGCCTGGGATTTCCCCAGTTTCAGCACTGAAAGTCCTGTGTCCCAGAAAACCCCTCAGTTCCAGGAAACCAATAAAATTGGCCTCTGTAGAATTTTCTTCTAGTGAGGTTAATGCAGGGAAAAAATAAAGTAAAGGTAATATATATAAAATACCTGTAATATGGTAGGCATTTAATAAATGATAATTATCAGTATTATTTTAGATTGCTGAAAGTCCTTGGGGGATATTTAAAGATTTTGAGGAAATTCAGAGATTTCAACTTATTTTCATTTCTAAACAGCCTTGTAAAAACATTGTCATGCATTCACTCAAAAAATATTTGTTGAACACAGACTGCCAGGCATAATGGTATGTGCTGAATATAGCAATGGAAGAGACAACTAACAGAGCTGATATTTTATTTGGGAGATGCAGACAATTACATGACAAACAATGTAGTACGTGGGGAGGAGGCAGTTCTACTTTAGAAGGAGTGAGCAAGGAAAGCTTCTTTGAGGAGCTAAGGCTTACAGGATAAATAGAAACCAGCCAGGGAGTAGATGGAGCTCAAGTGGTTGAGCACCTGCTTTCCAGGTACAAGGTCCTGGGTTCGATCCCATTACTTCCTAAAAACAAAACATACAAACAAACAAAACAAAAACACAACTCCATTGGGGAGCGAATGTGGCTCAGTGGTTGAATGCCTGGGTTCAATCCCTGGTATCTCTTAAAAAATAAAAAAAACTAAAAAACACAGCCATTTGAAGAGCAGGAGAAAGGCAAGGAGGGGCTTGTGGTATTTCAGGGAAGGAAGGAGAGGAAAAGAGAATGGCTTGGGATGGGGTACAGAATGCGACAGGATCCAGGCCATGAAGAAGCACGGAGGCCAAATAAGGAGATTGTCTTCATGTCCCATGACTGAGACATTTCTGTTAACTCTGGGTGAGAGAAGTGATGTCCAAAGTCAATGCTGCCACAGCCTGAAACCATGCCTAAGTAATTCATCTTTGTACTAGCTTTCCTGTAAACAGTGGCCTGCAAACCAGCATCTGCCTGCTAGCATTTTTAAGGACTTTCTGATTGAAGCTGAGCATTCACATCCCAGGCAGTGTTTGAAACTGAGGAAGGTGAGCGCCCTCCAGATTTTGTCCTTTTAATTCCACAATGACAAGGGTCCCAAAGCCTTAGAAGGGAGGAAGCCCTCACTGTGAAAACTGTCCTGAGCAGCCATGGGCATCTCAGACCTTTACACCAGAGAGCAGGCAGGCAGTGCCACAGGCAAGGAAGGAGGACCTTTGGGATCTATAAATCTGCACATGTCACACGGGAGAGCTAGGACCAAGCAGCTTATGTGCAACTCCGTCCCACAGGGCCACACAGCACTTAATAAAGCATTTTAATTTGGATTTAATAGGATATCCACTGTGTGCTAAAGACAGCAAATTGCTATTTATTAATGACATAATTATTAAAACGTAACACCTGGGCAGTAGAAGCTGAACCAAGACTGGGGAAGTTCCCTGGAAGACTGTTTTAACAATGATCTTATTTAATTATTTACACATTTGAATTAAAATTCAATAATGACCAGATTAAATCTTAGCATAATGCATTCAAGATAGAACCGTATCCAAAGAGGGTGGCTTATTCAACATCTCTCTTTCCTTCCAAGCATGCCCTAACCATTTCTTGGATTTCCAGTTTCCATTGTTGTGTGTTTTGTAGACTCAGGCTACAAAGGCAGCAGAGTCACAGTGTGTCCGTGTGTGGAAAAAACCTGATGGCCTTTTTAAAGGAACCTTGAACTCTTAGCCATTCTCGCTGACTTCAGTGGCTTCCATTCTCTCCCCCTCAACTTCCACCATTTGTGTGTTCAACTTGGGACTTTGCTCCAAACTTTAACTCAAACAACTCCAACTGAGAACAGGATATTTCTGCCTGGATGTCCCTTCCCATTTCAACATCCACATCTCTAAAACAAAGCAATTCAAACTAATGTTCTCCCCAAAAGTAGCTCCCTTCAA
>JAQZBX010008183.1:19241-48851 GCA_029593785.1 Cabassous unicinctus | reverse complement strand
ATCCTTCTCCTCCTGTCTTCACTGGGATTCGATCCTCGGAATCTCAGATGTGGGAGAGAGGTGTCCTACTGCCTGTGCCACCTTAGTTCCTGGTTTCTCAGTGCGTCTCGTCTTGGCTTTCCCTTGTGTCACTCTCCTGTTAAGTCATCATCTTCCTGCGTGGCGTGCGAGGCCTGGCAGCTTACCTGCTCGCGGGGCCTGGTGGTGCACACGCACATGGAGCCTGGTGGCCCACGCGCCTTCTATATTTTTCTTTTTTTTTTCCTTTTTACCAGGAGGTCCCAGGGGTCGAACCCAGGTCCCTCCATATGGGAGACAGACGCCCAGCCACCCGAGCCACATCTGTCCCCCTGCTATATCTCTTAAGGTTGACCAAAGATACCCAAAGTTACAGTCTTTTCCCATACAGGATGGTCATATAATAAATCAGGCTTAGTTTATCACCAGCATTCTAAAAACCAGACCTAGGGAGAAAAAACTAGGTCTGGGGACACATGCATGGTTTCTAATATAGCGAAAGTTTAGCCTACCTTGATTATCACAAAATCAGGACAGCGAAAATATTCGCACTCTTCTGGACGTTTTAAAGGCCTTCCTCTATTAAAATGAGGATATAAATCAACACAGAAGATGATAAGATAGGCTCCAGAAAGCAGGGAAGATAACAAAGTAGAAGGATGAAGGCGATTCCCTGATGATTGTGAAAATCATAACTGGGATTACAGCTATGTAGCAGGCCTAGGAGCAACTAGATCAGACTGAACCATATGATATAGTGATTCACGAGATCGCTCTTGAGAAAAAATGCCTTCTATAAATTACCTGATATAATTAATTATATTTAGAGAGGTTTTAAAGTTCTGCTGGAGAAGTTCAAGGAAGAATTAGTGATAAGGTACAATGAAAAGTAAAAAAAAATTTACAAAAATGAGATGAATATAAAAAAAAACCCTGTACTGATACTTTCCTAGAGTATGTTGTTGAAAAATTTAACATGAGAAAGGAGAAGGAAAAATGTTACTTTAGCCTTAGTGCTGGGCTTTAAATATTCCAATTTATGTTTTTAATATGACACCTTGATTTATGACCTTGTGAACTACTTAAACACCTGTTGAAAGGGTTTAAAAAAGGCATGAACTAAGTTAAAGTTCTCAAATAAAGTTAATTTTTAAAGTAACATTTCTGAGCAAAATTTATGACTTTGCTCAATTTTCTATAGCATTGTCTTAGTCAGCCAAAGGGGTGCTAATGTGAAATACTAAAAATGGGTTGGTCTTTATAAAGGGTATTTATTTGGCGTAGAAGTCCACAGATACTCGGCCATAAAGCATTAAGTTTCTTCTCTCACCACAGTCCATTGCCACGTGTTAGAGCAAGACAGCTGCCAGCGTTTGCCAGGGTTCAGGCTTCTTGGGTTCCTCTCTTCCCAGGACTGCGTTTCTCTCCGGGCTTAGCTCCTGGTTCCTCCACAAGGTCAGCTGTAGACAATCAGGCAAACGGCTCGCTTCTCTTCTCCTGGGGCCTTCTTTCCAACATCGAAACTGCTTCTCAAAAACTGCTTCAACTCTGTTCTTGCCATGCCTTTTATATTTGATTCCCCACCCACCAAGGGGTGGGACTCAACACCCTACTGATGTGACCCAGTCAGTGCCCTAATCATAACTTAATCATGCCCAGATTAACAGACCAGTTTACAAGCATGATCCAGTTATATTTTTGGAATTCATAATTACATCAAACTGCCCAGCTGCAACAAGCATGTATCAATAACTTTGATATCTATATAAACATAGATGGTTACATTTCAGAAGAGTAAAGATAAGCTTTGAAGTAAAACAATTTAACAACATTCCTTAGTTAAAAAAATATATATCTAGTATGAAGAAGACTAAACATAAACCTGTCACTTCATCAGTAGAGCAGAGTGAAGTAAAATTTAACTTTATTTGAGAACTTTAACTTAGTTCATGCCTTTTTTAAACCTTTTCAACGAGTGTTTAAGTAGTTCACAAGGTCATAAATCAAGGTGTCATATTAAAAACATAAATTGGAATATTTAAAGCCCAGCACTAAGGCTAAAGTAACATTTCTGAGTTCTTGCTGTTCTTTCTAAAAGAAGATCTTATATGATATGATTTCCACACACAGTAGGTAGTCAATAAATGTCTAAAATGGAAAATAGCAAAATACCATTATTAGCATGTTTTTGGATATATGTTGGTAAATATGTACATAACTATATTGAATGCAGTAGTCTCTGGAGTCCCTTTTTCTTCCACAAGCCTTGCAAATGCTATCTAACTTTTAAAAATATTATACACATATTACCTAATAAATACAAATATTAAATTTTAATAGAAAAAAATGTACAAGTAATTTCAAGGTGATATAAGGTAAGTATAATTGTATAATACAGAGGTAACATACAAGTACTTTACCATTTTATGTTTGTATATATATGTTTAAAAAGATCATTCTATATGTTGGATTCCATTTTTAATTTGTTATATTTTTTAATATTTTCCTTGGCATTAGACATTCATAAAACGTGAAAATACTCAGAAATTAGCTCCCTGCTGCCTTACACAAGAAGAGCTTGATTCTCCTACATATTTGTTCATTTAACAAATATTTCTGAGCTTGAATCAGGTGCCATGCACTGTGCTTGATATTAAGTATTGAACCATAAAATAAGAGAGACATAATCCAAGCTTTCAGGTTGCTTGCAATCTACTGAACAAAACAATTTACATGAATACTTACCTCAATACAATTGCGATTCAAAGTAGTATATGATATTGAGAGTAGCTAATAGAAGGATCTAACCTAGTTTTAGATGTCAGAGAATATATCCTAAAGAAATGACATTTAAACTAACATTTGAAAGAGGATTTTGTACAAAGGAAATAGCATAATCTATTGTTTATGATCAACTATTTTAAGTTTTAGTTACTTTGAATTTAAACTTTAATTTTTAAAGGCTTTCACATGAAGAGTAAAGCAACTATTTGAAGGGCTTTTAAAAAGTCAGATACCATGTATATTTGATCTTAAACGTATCTGAGAATTGCACTTGCAGTTTCAAGGATAACTTATTATTTATAGCAGGGGTTCTTAACAAGGGGCCCATGAGCTTGAATTGAAAAAAAAACAAAACATCATTCTTGTGGGGACGTGTTGGTGCAGGTGTGATATATTTATTAAGTAATACACAGTATAGTGTGGACTTAGTAAGGGGTCTGTGGTTTTCACTTGACTGGCAATAGGGTCAGTGGAACAAAAAAGGTTAGGTTCTCCTGATCTAAAGTTTCTTCTCAAGATTCTTATAGAGTCATTAATCATCTGTATTGTTGTAGAACTAAGTAAAGTCATAAATACTTACTGAATTGTAAGAGTAATTAAACTTACAAATACATCTATATATTGCAAAGCATTGTGTTAGAAAATGTTGGGAGATTAAGAGTAAATATATGTTCCTTGCCTTCATGCAGCTTAAAATCATATTTGCTAACCAAAAGTGAGAAAATCCAAGAAAGTCATCCCAGAGTTGAAATCAGACATAAAAATTTCTGAATTATATTTTTTCTTTGTATTATTCTGTTGATCATCATCAAAAAGCAACATATTTTCTCCTACTGAAAACATTTCATACCATATTTCTCTCAATTTATTTCTCATACAGTCATACGCATTTAAACCTAAGTTTTAAAGACTAATTAATAACTGAGATTTACAAGTGAAATTCAGATAAATATTTATCATGACAAAGTGAATTTGTCTACTTCAGCAGAAGATAACATAATTAAACTTAATCTTGCTTATTAAATTTTCAACACTAAATTTTATAGGAAGAAATATAAAGTAGTAATTCAACTGATTTTCTGTTCTTTGGATCTTTCAAAATGTTCTCCCATAAATAAGGAACTTTAATTAGCATTCCGCCTTTATCGGTAAACTTATACTTAAAAAATGTATAATTTCACTTAATTCAGGCTGATAGATGGCCCAATTACTGTACCAACATTTATTGTATGGGTTGTAAAGAACAAACTATTATTTGCTATATTGAAGATAAATGTTTGTAGGCTTCCTGAATGCAGGAGCTATGTCTTCTCCCTCATTTTTATTCTACTTAGTAATTGGACAGTGAAATGATTAAAATATAAAACTCTAGGCACTGAAGTCCTGGTGAAATATTTAATAGTGGGCACATAAAATGAACATCAGGTACATCAGGTAATTACTAGTTTGTTCTTCTCTTTCTCTTTTTTTTTTTTTTAATTTTCCTCATCCCCTCAACCTCTTCCTTCTTTATTCACTTTCTTCTTCTCCTTCTCCTCTTTCTTTTCTTCTTCTTCTTATAATAATAATAATGACATAATAGTAGTAATTTTGGAAGATGTTTTGAGGTAGTCCTCGGCCTAAAATTTGCCCCTTTCCGCCTAAAAGCCACAACGGCCTCTCTGTCATTGCAGGTACTGGAGGCAGGAGTGAGAGAAGAACAGAGAGAAAAGCCATTCTTGCGCATCAGAGGTAACTGTGACATGCAATCTGTATTGTACACTTTAAAGAAAATGAACCATAACAGTTTGTAACAATACATATATCTGAAATAGATAGAACAAAGTAAGTAGCAAGTATAGTTCTCAGTTTACACAAACTCAGGTTTGCGGTAAAATCTATTTTTTAAAAAAATTTTTTCTAAGATATACTGTCTTCATAGTGAGGTTTTTCACTACAAGTTCAGAAAAACTGACTTAAAACTACTTAAGTGATGATGAACTTACATCTTCCACATCAAGTAATCCAGAGGTAGATGGTTCCAGAGTCAGTTAATCCAGCAGTTGAATGATGCCACCAAGTTCTTTCCTTTTTGCTCCATCATGTTTAGTTACTGGCTTTTGTCCTTAGGTCTTTTCATAACCACAATTCAAAGCAGAAAATCCTCCAACAGCTGAAGTAAAACAAGAATAGTTTCTTCTCAAAGGTATTTTTCTCAGCATGGAGGTAAATTTTTCCTAGACGTTAAAGACATTCATGTGCCTTCTTTATAATTTATATATAATCCTCTTGAGGAGGCAGGCTTAAATGAGTTCTCACTTGGGTTCTCAGACTCCCCTTGCCTCTTCAACTTAGGTTCTTTTGGATAAAAAGGAACATCACACTCTACAAGGAAGGACCATGTCTTCCCTCAACCAATTAAATGAAGTACAGTTTCATCCCTTTCTCAATAATGATTGGATTAGTGTTTCTACATATATTACATTTATTTTCCTTCAAATATTCACAATGGTTCAAATGCCCAGAAGAGATCAAATGCAATGAGCTATAGAGATAAGTTAGGCCCTGTGCTATCTTGCTTTGCTATGTGACATCAATTTAGAAATAAGAAAACATAAGGTAATCAAACAAAAGTATATTATGTTTCGCTTGATATTTGGAAATATAAGCTTAATAACTCCCTAAAATATTTTTGCTAAAACTCAAAATAGAACCTGATAGAAACCACCTTCCTTAGATAATTTAAAAGTGACTTCACCATTACTAGTTTTTTTTCAGTGAACAGATCAGATTGCTATCTGTAGTTTCAATGGTTCTATAAATTGTGAAGTTCCATATGACTATGCTATAATTATTTTATTACATTAAACAATATAAAAACTCAATCCTTTTTAAAGTTAAATGCTTCTCCCATTAACATAAAATGTTGAGTTTTATTTCTACCCATCGCAATAAGATTTTAACATTTTCTTCTACAGTGCATTACCTCTTTAGTATTTTGAAAGCCCTAATTGGTGAGCATGTCTATATACATGGAAAGTAGTTGAGACATAAAGATTACCCAACACCGTTCAGTTTCCTGATTGGTGCTTTTTAACTCTACTAGGTCCCAGATACTAACTAAATTTCTGATGAGAGTTTAGAAACTCTCTGGTTCTCTTGTCTAAGGACATGGTGGGTGCTCAGCAGACATTTGTTGCAAGAATAAGAATCAAAAATCCACAAGCAAATAGAGTATATTTTATAAATGGGGAGGGGGGTGGTGAGGACAGGCAGTATACTGGAGAAAAAGTGGAGGATGTGGCTAGAAACCAATGCTGATTATTTTCTTTACTATTTATGTGACATTGGGAAAATTTATACTCTTTGAATTATTCAAACTATTTCAAAACTATTTGTACTTCCATTTTTTTTCATTTACAAAATGGGTATAATTGCAACTAACTTTCAAGGCTGCCTGAGGATCAGATGTAATGTCGTAAAGAACACAGTAGGCATTCAACACATGGGAACTACTGTTATTCAACAAGCAAAATTCATCAGGGTTCTATTCTTCTAGTTTAGATCATTCAATCTAACTCACCAAATGGAGACCAGAGAAAATAAAGTTGGGAGTTTGAATCAAAGATTGGTAGTGACAGAAAGGATCTGGGAGATCATCCAGTCCATACAGCTTAAGCCCTTTTAGCAGATAAAGAAACTGAAGCCCATGTAGAATTAATATTGCTTACAAATTACATTTCTTACAAATTACATTTCATACACATAATACATTACATTAATTGTTAAATTTTTTATTACAGACATGAGCAGTGGGAAATTTAGGACCAGGTTTTGGTCCTTGAATCTTCCACTTTAATTTTCTTTCCACATGAATAAATGGACATAATGACTTAACATTCCCAAATACCAACTCAAATGAATAGGGATAGTATTTACCTATTCTCTCATTTATACCTCTTTGTGAATTTAAACACAGAAAATACATTTGGTTCAGATTGTTTAAATTTCACAATTAACTAAGGAATATATTATACATTATCCTAGGAATGTGCTCTACAAAAAGGGAAACGTGTGTCAACCTCCTGAATTTAACAAATTTTGGAAAAAAATACTTGCTCTATTTTTTTATGACATACACTTGTTATATTAATGATGCATTTGGTTGTTTGAACTATGGAATTCATATTTCTGGTTCCCTAAAATAAGACTCTGCTATGGTAAAGTGGAAATCATTAAACCAAGCAACTTGTTTCCATGATCTTTCACTTTAATTTAGCATTGCCCTAATTCCACATTCTAATTCAAGGATAATTGTGTGGGACTGGGAATGAATTATACACATATCTGAGGAGCACAGTTTTCTATAATCATGTCCTTAGGCAACTTACTCAGAGCTAAGAGGAGTTCCATTTTAGGTGCAGTCAACAGTTTGGGGTCCAAAGGAGAGAGTTAATAACCTTTTATCCTTGTCAATTGATAAAAATTTCTACATTTCTATATAAAGTCATTTGCTAATAGGTTTAGTGATACCCAAATATCCAGAAAGGCAAAAGAAAAAATCCCTGCCAAATGTAACCTGGGCACTTGTGGCAGATTGAGCATGTCCTCCACTGACATGTTTAAGTCCTGACCCCTGGTCCTGTGTATGGGCTTATTTGTAAATAGGCTCTTAGAAGATCCTGTTTAGACAAAGCCAAATTGAATAAGGGTGGGTTTTAATCCAGTATGACTGGGGTCCTTATAAGAAGAAGAAGTATAGACAGAGACATCGATTACAGAACAGGAGGAGTAGACCCCAGAGGAGGAGACAGGCTCTAGACTGCTGTGTGAAGGAGACAGAGATTGAGCGACCAACAGAGCACTACAGACGTCAGAGTAAGCAAGGTCTGCAAATACCTTGATTTTGAACTTCAGGCCTCCAATACAGTGAGACAATAAATCCCCATTGTTTAATCCAACCCATCTATAGTGTTTTGTTATAGCAACACTGGAAAACTAAGACAATGCCCTTGGGGTGTCCCAACTTTTCTTCTTCAAATAAACCTGCAAATATAAAAGTATGGAGAGACTCAACATACAAATGGACAATGACAAGGAAAACTCTGATCCACTATTAGCAGCAACCGGATCAGGAAAGTCTGGTCCTCTACTTGCAAAAATTGGTCCAGGAAGCTGGCGATTCTCTACAGCAAATATCCTGGGAAGTCAAGCCACAATCGTTATAACAACTGTTCCAAATTAGTCAGGACTTAATTAATAACTGACAGCTTTCCTAATTTTTGTCCATGGTTCCATCTTAGGAACAAAGCCTGATATGTTCCACTAACCAGTCATACAGGATGTCCCACTTCTTTTTAGCCCACCTCTAGCCTCCCCATGCCAACAGCCTCCAATCTGGGTGTACCTGAAGTCTTCCCTTTTTTTGCACTATAATGCTTTCCCACTCCTGTGCCTGCTTTGTGTTTCTGCCAAACACATAGTGGCTAACTCCCTTGCTATAGCAAGCTATGAATAAGTAGACTTTGTTCTCACTTGGGTGTTCTTTGTTTATTTCCAAAGTATCATAAATAAAAATGAGCACAGGTAATGTTAATTTGTACCTAAGTTCTTACAATCTATGGACATTGGAGACCCATAAAGATAGAACATATAAATGCATACATGAGAGTGACACCAATTAGAAATGGCCAAAGACTAGGAAAGAGAAAGAGATAGTATTCTTATATTTTATATAGAAGTCTTTTTTGGGGTATGGGGGGGTGGGGATCAATATCGAAAAATTATGGAGAATAATATAACAAACTCATGTTAATGCTATGAAGTATTAAAAACAGAATATGTTTCTATAGATGCATATAAATGTAATAAAATTATAAGTGGAATATACAGTAAATTGATAATAGTGGTTTCCTCTACAAAGAGAGAAGGGCAATGGGATAGGAAAAGAGAGCAAAGGAGGCTTCAACTTGATGTGTATTTTAAAATTTATTTTATTTGTAAAATATGTGAAGCAAATTTTTTATGTTAGCTAGATTTTAGAAAGGTTTATAAGGGTTAGTTATTTTTGCTGTCCTTTTTTTGTTTTGATTTTTGGAAGTTTTAAAATTCCTTGCCAGTTTTTTTTTTTCTTAGCACAAAAGCTTCCTGATGTTTTTCTCTTTGACTCTCATTTCTTGAAACTAACCAGATATGAAAAGAAACCTCTTATCTGTGCATGAATCTATCCATCAATCCTTTATTTATCCATTAATTTGCTTTAATGTAGTTTTATATTTATGATTTGATTGTTTTAAATCTTTAGCTGCCTTTCTTGTATTGGAGCATAGAGCAGTTCTTCACTCACATATAAAGCAAAACCAATTCAGCTTTCAGAAAGAAAAAAGACCCAAAGGGATATTGAAATGGGCATGACCTTCACTTCAGAAACCTCCCAATGGTTGAGCACAGGGAGTGAGGCCTAATTCAACAGCTCTTGTCACTAGGCACTGCTGAAAATTGGTTTCTACTGAGTTATCTATAACCAGAGCAAGTGGGAATTTTTTTTCCCCCTAAAACATGAGCTTTCTAGACAAAGTAGAGAGATCAGAGAGTTCAATTGGATCCCAGGAAGGCCTTCTACTCCTAAAAATCTACTTGGCTGAAATACTTACGATTGGAAGGACCCATTCGATTAATTTAACTAGTTACTTTTAAAAAATGTGAATATGCGTAATTCACTTAATATAGCTCCAAGTCAGCTATTTACATCTTAATGTGGATTGTCTAATTTAGATCATATTTCTTTAATTAGCTAGTATAATATACTTCTTTAATTAGCTAGTATAATATACTTCTTTAATTGAAGTATATATGTTCCTATCTTTATTTTATGACACACTACAGAATCTAAGAAACAATAATATTGAAGAGTAATTTGGAGACAATATTTGGAATTAGGTCTCCTCCCAAGCTCAGAATAGTCAAGGTTATATACAAAGCAGTGTTTCTCAATACATCGGCACCACCTGGGCACCGGTTAGACTTGCAAATTGTTGGTGCAGAAATTCTGGGGAGGGTAAAGCAATTGCAATTTACAGTTTAACAAGTTCTCCATGTGATTCATACATAAGCTCAAATCTGAAAATCTTTGCTAATGGGTGTTCTGCTTTGGGTGGGAAGACCTGAGTTAGTGGATCATTAATAATAAAAGGGGCTTGGTACTGAGATTAGGTAGAGAATAAGGGAGGTTGATGTGTACATTATTTTTTTTTAACTGCAAAGACTAGAATGGATCAAAATAATCAGTCTTTGTATATATTCTAGACCTGCTGCTTCTCTGCCATTATCAGGCCATCTATCCCAATTTTTCATTTTGATAGTATGATCACCATTTATTTTGGTTAGAAAGATAAAGAATAAATAGCGCTTTTTAAGCTCTTGAATTATTTTAAGGTGTTTGTAGTTTGAGATGCTTATAATATGTCATTGTGCCTTTTGAGGGCTTTTTCTTTTTAGACCTAGAGTACTGATTAATGAATTTCTAATGATGTATCCAAAATTTTAGAGTGACCAGAGATGTGTATCTGTGAATGTTAAGCTAAAATTGCAATTTGAACAATGAAAAAAAAGGAAGAAAGCTGTTTAATGTTGAACACAACCTGTGACTCCACATATGGTGACTTGAGTATGCCAAATTTAGAAATGTTCTTTGTCTTATTCTGTATTTCTGTGTATGTGAACCCATTGTGAACAGGATCTCTTGCAGATGTTATTTTTAGTTTAGGTGGTGGCAGTTTTTGAGGTTTCCTCATGATCAAGAGTCCTGCTCTGAGTTCTCATTATGGGCAGGAGAGTTGTGTTAATTAACAAGTTAGATGATTGGCAAAAAGTTTAATTTATAAAGGTAAAATTTTCCCATGTTAATTTTAATGCTGTATTTCAGACTCAAAGCTGTTTTGTGTTTTGTAAGTATTTAACTTTTATTTAATTCTTAACTGCTAATGAACCATAAAATGTCAATTGTTAAAATTTCTGCTATAGAACAATTTAAAAGTTTCAACTTAAAAGGAGTTATTCCATTACACTATGAAATGGTATAAGTAATGTGTTATGATGAAGAACTGCATATGACCATGCTATTCATTAGCTAAATAAATGCATTAAGGAAAATAGGTCTATTTGATGTACTGAAATGCAGTTGCTATAGTAGTTTGTATTATAATGATCTGACTTGTGTTTGTTGTCATTGGCATTTTAAGAATATTAGTCTTCATGCAAAAACCCATAGCATCCATCCTCCCCTTCAGCCTTCAGAGAAAAGATAGGGAAGAAACAGAGTGAGTCTAGTGACTCATGAGAATGGTTGATGAAAAGGCATGTAGAAAATACTCACATGTCTGATGAATGAAGGAAGGAGAGAAGGGTGAATTCAGCCTCCAGTAATGAGTTTCAATATTTCTTGGGTATCAATATTCCCTGTATCATCTTTAATTTGGTTTTGAAACTGGTAATATTATAGAAACATATTTGTCCACTGATAGATATTTTTTAATCTACCTGCAAGGTCAACCCAACTATTTCACTGACATCCAGGAGTTTTCAGATTTATTGGTTCAGGCACAGTATGAAAAAGTAATATATTTCCTCTTAAGATTTTAGTATTCCATTTTCCCATTCTCATCAAAATCAGGCTGCAATAAAAAAAAAAAATTGGTGGTGGGGACTTGAACATTTAAAGTTTCTATAAAACTGGTTAAAAAACTGGGGGTAGAACTTATAGGCAATTCCAACTTATTATTTAGTTAATCTATTCCCAGAGATTTTTCTTGTTGTTGTTGTTGTTTTTCCTTGGAGGTACCAGGGCCAGGGATTGAACCTGGGACCTCTTTGTGGGAAGAAGACACTCAACCACTGAGCTACACCAGCTCCCCCAGAGGTATTTTTTTAGACACTCTTTTTCCTACTTACCTCAACATTTTAAAATGTATCATATTCTTTCATTGCCTTGGCTCTTACAGTATTTTTTAAAATATATTTTTATTGAAGTATATCATTCATACATGAATATGTAAAAACAATAAGTGTACAGTAAAGATAGTGAACTTACAAAATAAACATGCATAACATCATACAAGGGTCTCGTATATCACCCCTCCAAAAACACCTTGCATTGTTGTGAAACATTTGTTACAAACTATGCAAGAGCATCATTAAAATATTACTACAAACTATAGTCTGTTTTATATTTGGTGTATTTTTCCCCCAACCCACCCTAATTTTTAAAAATATGTTTTTATCACAGAGCTTGTGAACTTACAAAACAATCATGCACATCCGTAGAATTCCCATACAACACCCCTTCACTAACATACCACACCATGGTGGAACAACACCCCTTCACTAACATACCACACCATGGTGGAACATTTGTTACAGATTATGAGATAATATCATCAGACTATTACCACCCACCATGGTCCATAGTGTACATTTGGCACACTTTTTCCATATACCTCCATTATCAACACAGTACATCTTTGGCATTGATGCAAGAATATTTTAGTATTGCTGTTAACCACAGTCTATAGGTCACAAGAATTGTAGTTTTCCCATGCTTCTCCACATTCCCACCACCCTGCAATAGTGATGTACATCTGCTCTAGCTCACAGAAGGACACTCTTGCATTTGTATCCTCAACCACAATTCTCAACCACTTCTGGGTCCACTGTGTTATTCAGTCCCTAGATTATTCTTTAGCTTTCTTTCAACTGACATTTACTTCCCCAGGCTACAATCCCATTTACAAACCAGCTGCTACTTACCGTAATGTGTTACCATCAACTCTATCCATTTCCACACTTTTACAGTCAAGTTAATTGAAGCTTCTACATACATTAAGCATCAGTAGTTCTTCTCAACCCTTCTCTTATCTCCTAATAACCTATACTCTCGGTTTTTACTCCGTGTATTTATTCTTTGTATTTAGTTCATATTAATGAGACCATGCAATATTTGCCCTTTTGTGTCTGGCTTAATTCGCTTAGTATAATGTCTTCAAGATTCATCCATGTTATCATATGTGCCCCAATTTCATTTCTTCTTACTGCAGCATAGTATTCCTTCATATGTATATACCACATTTTGTTTATCCACTCATTGGTTGATGGACACTTGGGTTGTTTCCATCGTTTGGCAATTGTGAATAACGCCACTATGGACATCAGTGCAGATGTCTGTCCATGTCATAGTTTTTAGTTCTTCTGGATATAGTCCTAGTAGAGGAACTTCTGGATCATTTGGCAGTTCTATATTTAGCTTCCTGAGCAACCACCAAACTGTTTTCCACAGAGGCTGCACCATTTTACAATCCCACCAACAATGAAGGAGTGTTCCTATTTTTCCACATCCTCTCCAGCACTTATTGTTGTTTGTTTTTGTAATAATGGCCATTCTGTGCGTTGTTAGATGATATCTCATTGTTGTTTTGATTTGCATTTTCCTAATAGCTAGCGATATGGAACATTTTTTTCATGTGCTTTTTGGTCATTTGTATTTCCTCTTTGGAGAAATGTCTATTTAAACCTTTTGTCCATTTTTGAATTTGATTGCTTGCTCTTTTATTGTTGAGTTGTAGGATCTCTTTATATAGAATGGAAATCAAACCCTTATCGAATATGTGATTTCCAAATATTTTCTCCCATTGAGTGGGCTGCCTTTTCACCTTCTTGATGAAGTCCTTTGAATCACAGAAGTGTTTAAGTTTGAGGAGGTCTAATTTATCCATGTTTTCTTTCATTGCTCATGATTTAGGTGTAAGGTTTAAGAATCTGCTACGTACCACCAGGTCTTGAAGATGTTTCCCTATATTTTCTAGGAGCTTTAGGGTACTTGCTTTTATATTTAGGTCTTTGATCCATTTTGAGTTAATTTTTGTATAAGGTGTGAGATAGGGGTCTTCTTTCTTTCTTTTGGCTATGGATGTCCAGTTCTCCCAGCACTATTTGTTGAATAGACTGTTCTTTCCCAGCTGGGTGTGTTTGACAGGCTTGTCAAAAATCACTTGGCCATAGATGTGAGTGTCTGTTTCTGAACTATCAATTTGGTTCCATTGGTCTATATGTCTATCTTTATGCCAATACCATGCTGTTTTTACTACTGTAGGTGGGTAATATGACTTAAAGTCTGGAAGTGAAAGACATCTTTTTAAGATGTTTCTGTCTATTTGGGGCCTCTTACCCTTCCAGATAAATTTGATAATTGTATTTTCCATCTGTTTAAAAAATTCTGGTAGAATATTTATTGGGATTGCATTGAATCTGTATATCAGTTTGGGTAGAATTGATATCTTAATGATATTTAGCCTTCCAATCCATGAGCATGGAATGTTCTTCCAATTATTTAGGTCTTTTAAAATTTCTTTTAGCAATGCACCATAGTTTTCTGAATACAAGTGCTTTACATCCTTGGTTAAGTTTATTCCTAAATATTTTATTCTTTTAGTTGCTATTGTAAATGGAATTCTCCCCCTGACTTCCTCCTCAGATTGTGCATTACAATTGTATAGAAACTCTACTGATTTTTGCATATTGATCTTGTATACTGACACTCTCCTGAAATAGTTTATTAGCTCTAGCATCTTTGTTGTAGATTTTTTGGGACTTTCTAGATGTAAGATCATATCATCTGTGATTAGTGAAAGTTTTCTTTCTTCCTTTCTGATTTGGATGCCTTTTGTTTATTTTTCTTGCCTGATTGCTCTAGCTAGAACCTCTAACACTATATTGAACAACAGTGGTGACAATGAGCATCCTTGTCTTGTCCCTGATCTCAACAGGAAACTTTCAGTGTTTCACCATTGAGTGCAATGTTAGCTGTGGATTTTTCTATATGGCCTTTATCATGTTGAGAAAGTTTCCTTCAATTCCAAATTTTGTACTATTTTTATCAAGAAATGATGCTGTATTTTGTCAAATGCCTTTTCTATGTCAATTGATAAGATTGTGATTTTTCTTCTTTGATTTATTAATGTAGTGTATTATGCTAATTGATTTCCTTGTGTGGAACCACCTTTGTATGCCTGGTATAAAACCCAACTGATCTTGATGAATAATTCTTTTAATGTGCTGTTGAATTTGATTAACAAGTATTTTATTGAGGATTTTTGCATCTGTACTCATTAGAGAAATGGGTCTGTAATTTTCTTTTTTTGTAATATCTTTATCTGGTTTTGGTATTAGGGTAATATTGGCTTCATAGAATGAGTTTGGTAGCGTTCCTTCTTGTTCAATTTTTTGGAAGAGCTTGAGTAAGATTGGTATTAAATCTTCTTTGAATGCTTGGTAGAACTCACCTGTGAAACTGTCTGGTCCTGGGCTTTTCATTTTGGGGAGCTGTTTGATGACTGTTTCAATCTCTTTACTTGTGATTGGTTTGTTGGGGTCTTCTATTTCTTCTAGGGTTAGTGTAGGTTGTTTGTAAGTTTCTAGGAATTTTTCCATTTCATTTACATTGTCTAGTTTTTTGGCATAAAGTTGTTCATAGTATACTCTTTTGATTGCTCTTATTTCTGTGGGGTCAGTAGCAATGTTCCTGTTTTCATTTTTTATTTTATTTATTTGCATCTTATCTCTTTTTTTCTTAGTCAGTCTAGCTAAGGGTTTGTCAATTTTGTTAATCTTCTTGAAGAACCAACTTTCGGTTTTGTTAGTTCTCTCTATTGTTTTTTGTTCTCAATTTCATTTATTTCTCCTCTGATCTTTGTTATTTCATTCCTTCTACTTGCTTTGGGATTTGTTTACTGTTCTTTTTCTAATTGCTCCAACTGTGTAGTTAGGTCATTGATTTTAGCTCTTTCTTCTTTTTTAATTAAGCATTGAGGGCTATAAATTTTCCTGTCAACACTGCCTTCACTGCATCCCATAGGTTCTGATATATTGTGCTCTCATTGTCACTCATCTCAAGATACTTATTGATTTCTCTTGAAATTTCTTCTTTGACCCATTGATTATTTAAGAGTGTTTTGTTTAATCTCCATGTATATGTGAATTTTCCCTGTTTCTGCTGCTTGTTGAGTTCCAACTTTATTCCATTATGATCAGAGAAAGTGCTTTGTATAATTTCAGTTTTGTTGGATTTATTGAGATCTGCTTTGTGACCCAACATATGGTTCATCCTGGGGAAAGATCCATGAACACTTGAAAAGAATGTATATTCTGCTGTTTGGGTGTGCAATGTTCTGTGTATGTCTATTATGTTTCATTCATTTATCATATTATTCAAGTTCACTGTTTCTTTATTGGTCCCCTGCCCAGATGTTCTATCCAATGCTGAGAGTGGTATAATGAAGTGTCCAGCTATTATTGTAGACATGTCTATTTGTCCCTTCAGTTTTTCCAGTCTTTGCCTCAAGTATCTTGGGAGATCCTGGTTAGGTGCATATACATTTATGATTGTTATTTCTTCCTGGTGAGTCATCCCTTTTATTAATATGTAATATTCTTCCTTGTCTCTAATAATAGTTTTGCTTTTAAAGTCTATAACATCTGATATAAGTATAGCTACCCCAACTTTTTTTTTTGGTTTCTGCATGCATGGAATATCTTTTTTCAATCTTTCACTTTCAATCTGTTGGTATCCTTGGGCCTAAGGTGAGTTTCTTGCAGACAGCATATAAATAGCACATATTTTCATATCCATTCCACCAGTCTGTGTCTTTTGATTGGGAAGTTTAACCCATTAACATTCAATGTTATTACTATAAAGACAGTTCTTATTTCATCCATTTTGATCTTTGAGTTTTATCTGTCATTTTATTTTCATCACTCTTTTGACACTTTTACTTACTGTTACTGATACAGTCATCATTTCTAGACTCTCTTCCAAGCCTCTCTCTCCTGTCTTTTCTTTTCAGGATGTAACATTCTCTTTAGTATTTCCTGCAAAGCCAGTCTTCTTTTTATAAACTCTCTCAGTTTCTGTTTATCTGTGAATATTCTAATCTTGCCCTCATTTTTGAAAGATAATCTTGTCGGATATAAAATTATTGGCTGGCAGTTTTTCTCTTGAAGTATCTTACACTTATCATACCACGGCCTTCTTGCCTCCATGGTTTCTGAGGAGAAATTTGCACTTAATCTTATTGGGTATTCCTTATATGCCATGCATTGCTTTTCTCTTGCTGCTTTCAGAATTCTCTCTTTGGTATTTGACATTCTGATTAGTATATGTCTCGGATTTGGTCTATTCAGATTTATTCAGATGGGAGTACGTTGTGCTTCTTGGACACTGATATCTATGTCCTTCAATAGAATTGGGAAGTTTTCTACCATTATTTCTTCAAATATTCTTACTGCCCCTTTTCCCTGCTCTTTTTCTTCTTGGACACCCATGACATGTATGTTTGCATGTCTCTAATTGTCATTTAGTTCCCTGAGACCCTATTTAAAAATTTCCATTCTTTTCTTCATCTTTTCTTCTGTAAGTTTGCTTTTGGAGGCCATGTCTTCAAGCTCACTGATTATTTCTTCTGCTTCCTCAAATTTGCTGTTATGTGCCTCCAGTATATTTTTAATTTCATTTATTGCACCTTTCATTCCCATAAGATCTGCTATTTTTCTACATGTGCTTTCAAATTCTTCTTTTTGCTCCCACAGTATCTTCTTAATATCCTTAATCTCTTTAGCCATCTCATTGAATTTATTAAGGAGATTTCTTTGAACATCTATTATTGGTTGTCTCAACTCTTTTATGTCATCTGCAGGCTTATCTTGTTCCTTTAATTGAGCCATATCTTCCTGTTTCTTGGTAGGGATGGTAATTTTTTCTTGTTGTTTTCGCATCTGGCTTGCTAGATGTATTTATTCTGGGTGCAGTTTTTCCCTTTAGTTTAGGGCTTTCTTGTCTTCTCTTCCCTGTTCATTGTGTAGTAAGAGTCAAGAATGTAGTTGGTGCTGTAAGCTATGGAGGCTGAAGCTGCCCACATTGCCTCAGGAGTTGATGAAGCTTCTCTCACCTTTCTCCTCTGTCAGGGGTAGGAACAGAGCTGCAACTGTGTATAATAATCCAAGTTGGGCAGGACAAGACTGTCTGTAGTTACCTGGAGAGACTGATGAAGCTTCACACCCTTCTTCCCTACCTTGGGTTGGGATGGAGCTATAGTTGTGGGCAGCAATCTATTCCATGTGGGTCCAAAATGACCACAGTTGCTCAGGTAAACTGACATAGGACCAGACACCCTCCCTGCCATGGGTGGGAATGGACCATCTGGAGTGCCCAACAATCTAATCTATGTGGGCCAATACACCTGCAGTTGACCTGAGAGGCTGAGGGAGTACTGTCCCTTCTGCTCTTTAGGTGGTAGGAACGGAACTGCCAATGCCCAACAGTTCAGTCCCTGTAGGCCGAAAGTACCCACCATTGCCCAGAGAGGCTGAGGAAACACCAGCCCCCTCTTATCTTATTAGGGAGTGGTGTTGTATCCACAGGCACCCAACAGTTCAGTCCCTGTAGGCTGAAATGACTCACCAATGTCCAGAGAGGCTGTGGAGACACCAGAGCCCTCCTATCCTACTGGGGGTGGGGGTGGATCCATAGGCATCCAACAGTTCAGTCTATGCAGGACGAAAGTGTCTGTCATTGCCTGGAAAGGCTGTAGAAACACCAGACCCCTCCTTTCCTTTTGGGGGTGAGGGTGGATCCACAAGCACCCACCAGTCCAAGCTGCATGGTCCAAAAGCACCTGCAGTTACCCAGAGAGGCTGGGCAAATACAGTCCATCTATTGTCCTATTGGGGATGGGGGTGGAGCCACAGGTGCCCAAAGGTCAGGTTTGTGCAGGCAAAAAGTACATGCGGTTGCCCTGAGAGGCTGCGGGAACACCAGGCCCCTCCTATCCTATAGGGGGCAGGGGTGGAGATGGACTCGAAGGCACTCAACCAACCAGTTCGTGTGGGCTGAAAATGCCTGCCATTGCCTGGAGAGGAAGAGGATACCCAGCTCCTCTCCTATCCTTTTGGGGTGTGGGGATGCAGCCCCAGGTTCTGACTATTCAGTCTGTGCTGGCAGAGAGCACCTGCAGTTGTCTGGAAAGCCTGGTGCAGGTCCCGCCAGCTTCCTCTCTGCTGGAGGTGGGGCTGGAGCCTAGTCTAGGGCTGCAGTCTGATCTTGGTAGAAAGAAGCCAGTCCCAAACTTCACTGGATTTTCAGTCAGCCAGGCTTCCCCTCATGCTGGGGGTAGAGTCAAAATGGCGGCTACCGGCCTCTTTCCAACTTGTACAGGCTCAAACCGTAGCTGTTTCTAGGATTATACTTTAACCAGCTGAGTCCACTAATCAGTAGCTGAAGTTGGTGGACAACTGTCTCTTCCTCCACCATTTATGGGAAATAGAGCTTCTAACTACAGCCACGGAATAGCTCCTGAGGCGGCTTGCGCCACTGGAGTAGGATGCGCACCAGCCTCTGTGGTGTGGCTTGCAGTTTCCCAGAGAGGTGGTGCAGGTGCCCCCCAGCTTCCTCCCTGCCAGAGATGGGGCTGGGGTTTAGGCTAGAGCTGCAATCCAATCTGGGTGGAAAGAAGCCGGTCCCTACCAGGACTATGATTTTCAATCAGTCCCCCTTTCCCTTATGTCGGGGGCAGAGTTAAAATGACAGCTACTGGCCTCCTCTGACCTGGACAGGCTCAAAGTTTAGCTGTTCCTTGGATTATAATTTAGCCCACCAAATTTACTAATTAGCAGCTGAAGTCTGTGCCACACCATGTCTTCCTCTCCCATTTTTTGGGAAATGAAACTTCCAACTCCAGCCACGGAATAGCTCCTGAGATGGCTTGCGCCATGGGCACTGAATCCGCGGCGTGGAGACCTCTGCTCATGAATCCTCTCTGCAGATGGGCAGTCTCCTCCTTCCATAATTTCAAAGATGTTGCAGGATACACTTCTGGTCTCCTGGGGCTCCCAAACAGGTGCTTTAGATAGCTCTGTGTGATTACTAACTGCCATGCAGCACGAGCTGACTCCAGGAGCTCCTTACTCTGCTGCCATCTTGACTCTTTCTGTCTCTTACAGTATTTTTAACAAAGTACCATTTCATGTAACCAATGTCCAACTATTAATATTAACTAGAGGGAAAAATGTCAAGTACTTAGCAAAAATGTCATTGTGTATTAGGATTTACTAGGTTGATCGTATGCAAATTTCATTCTGGTGTCATAGAAAACCATGTATGTATTTGCTGGAATCCTGTTTTTAAATGAAAAGAGACTGAGTACTCTGAGGGACATAATTATAATTTCAAACTGATACATTGGGCCTTGTGCCTTTGAAATTGAGATATCTGGAACAGCTGCAGGCCTCCAAAAGTAGCAACTATCCAGAAGAAATGTTCTATTCCAGACTCACCGCTGTTAAAATATTTAGCTGAAATACTGACAATTTAGGGAAGGTTAGCAATTAAAAGCATAGGTGAAAATTATCCAGAAAGAGAAATGAAAGACCACCACCTAATAAACCACAATTTTCCCAGTCAAATAATTATAGGTTTATTTATTTGAATAGGAAAGGCAGAAAGCATTTTGTTGACTTGGAAACAATACTCAGTCTCAGAGAAGAAATTGTCAAATTAGGCAACCTCCCTCATCACAAAACCAAGTGATTTGCAATGGTGAAATTTTGGTATCAAAGTGGAAGAAGTGGTAAATGAAATAGAAGTTTTAGAAATACCTAAGGGATATTTGAGCCTCCTTGTTCTGCTAATGGTGTAATACTTTTAGAACCTAATAGCTTGATTGTGCTTTGGGAGTCATGACAGGAATGTGCATGAGTGCAGAAAAGGTTCCAAATAAATATGTGCTTCTTTCCCAATTTGTTCTCCTCAGAGGAAACTAGGGTTGCCCAATAGATACATCTATTGCTTCCCAACCCTAGCTTCTGTATCAATCTTGTCAGCTGCTATTGGCTTTAACCCAGAATGTGTCTGCATATTTCAGGTCTCATTTTTTTCCTCTTTGGATCAGGTATTTCCTGTTTTGTTGTTTTGTCTAGATGCATGATTCTGATCTTGCCATATCAATTATGTGTTAGATTCCTGTCTGCAGCCTCTTCACATCCAAACCCTTTCCTATCCATTTTCTTTGGTCTTTGGTTTCCTTCTACGAACTCCATCCAGCTGCTCCACTTCTGCCTTGACTCACCAGGTAGGTAATTTACAACATGATGGAGGTGCCTTTACAACCACACTGCCTTAAATTAAGGCTATTGATAGATGAAGGAATCTTCATGGAAATGGATCTTGTTACCTAATAGAATTGTTCTAGTCCCTCATCTTGTTAAAATGATTGCTTTGTATAAAAATAAAAATGAGGTCTTTGGGAGGATAGGCTACAGGCTTTCCATTACTCCTCTATTTTGAAAGCATTACTGTGGGATGGGGGAGCACAAGTCATTCTTTCTAAGAAAAAAGATTGTTAAAAAGGCCAGTTTTAATAATGTTGAACCAAGCTGGAAAATAAATATATGTGAGTGAACTTTTTAAAAACCCAAATCTAAAGAAAGTGTTCCAGTTCTTACGCATGAGTCAGGTACACTGTGAAATTATTTTGAATGCTGATTATGTTTTCAAGGTATCTAAGGTCTCTAAATACTGATTTTTAGCAAGAATAGCTTCGAATCCTGCTATTTCATATATTTAGTTCCACTTGAATTAAATATATCTAATAACTGGATCCAATAACACACTAAAATAGTTAAACAGAAAAAAAAAAAAGGGACAATTTCAGTGGAAGTATGCTATGCTTTACACATGAAAATGGTTTACTATTTAAATGACCTTGAAATTCCTTTCCCATTTGTGGAGGTTGGTGCCCATTGCTTTCTTCTGTCCAAGTCATTCCATCATTTGAAGTTATTGTAGGCATTTCCAGTATGATTGATGGCATAGGGTGGGGGATGGGGCTGTCTATAACTATAGCTTCCTCTTTACATCACTTTGCAATGCAAGCATTCAAGAGGGAATCTCCTCCAAGTGATTTAAAGGAATCTGCCCAGTATATTCAACACCACAAAATCAATACATTCCTTGTAATCATCCTGAATTTGTAGTGAGTGTGTTCGATAAGAAAGGGAAATACAACATCACATGTCAGTTGAGAATGGCTGGCAATCAATAAATCTTGGCCAGAAAGAAGAAAAAACAACAAATAGAACAACATATAAAGGACAAGAACATCCCTAATGCCATGTATATCCTAAAAGGAGAAGAAAAACACTTTTATATTGTGGAATAAAAGGGTAAGAGGTTTTCTAATATCATTTTCACACCAGCACACTCTTTCCAAGACTCTAAATTTCTTGCTAATTTGGATTTAGTTCAGTTTAGTTCAACACACACTAAAAATCATCTAATGGGCTAGGAGCCAAGTAAGGTGCTAGTTGTACAAACATGATGAAGGTATGGTTCCTATTCTTAAGGTGGGGAGACAGATTCGTTACCCTAGGCAAATGCAGAGATAGTAGGGGATGGGGGGGGGTGGATATAGGAGTAAGGAAAGGGCACTCCACATGGAAGGTGGCCAAAGAAAGCTGTCGTGGCAGGTGACCAGCTTGGGGCCCATGAGCCATGAGGGACTCTTCAGTGTGTGGGAAAAGGGACCACTGGCGCAAAGTGCATTGTGCTATGTGTTTCCATGAAAGCAGCCATCATCAACCCAACTTCTTTGTGTTACCTAATAGAATTGTTGTAGTCCCCTAACTTGTTACAATGACTGCTTTGTATAAAAATAAAAATGAGATGTTGGGGAGGACTGGGCTTCAGGCTTTCCATTATTCTTCTCTGTGGGATGGGGGAGCACAAGTCATTCTAAGAAAAAATCCAACCCACACAAGGGCCGACTGAGCATTACCAGAGGAGACAATTATCAAAGAGGAAGGAAAGGTACGTGGCTCTCTTGTCTTAATTATACACGAGTCCCTGATTTTAGGAGAAATGTGGAAAACTCTCCATTTTGGCCTGTGAAGAGGATCTTGGCTTGAGGAAGAAGAGTGGAAGTCTTTTAGACTTTTGGGACCACTTTTTATTTTTTATTCCAGGCCAAATGCATTTGAGCACTGTCTTTTAAAGTCTGCTGGTCCTACACATTGACTCCCCTAACTTATATTTTCTGTATGTTTCCATCCTTACTTCCTAGTCATAACATCATCTTTCATATTTGGAACTGAAAGTGTCTGGTATAATTCATGAGATTTTTTTCCCTTCTTTCTAGAATCGCTATAAATCATATAGTCCTTTTCCAACCTATCTTGGAATGCAGTGCAGCAATACCTTATAATTTCCATTAAAACCAGATTAATCCTACTATCAACCCAATGATAACTGAGTTATGTGAATATCAAACATTAACTAATTAATTTTATTTCTGAACTTAACAAATAATGTCATAAAAGAATTTTTATTTCAAGGAAAGGACTCCTTGATTGCCTTAGAAGGGTAAAGAATTCTTTCCTCCCTGACCCATATGCCAAGCTTAATTTATAGCAATGAGATCTCGGGTAGGTTAGGAAGGGAGCAGGATAGAAAATGGGGATATTATTTATAATCTATTTATACTTTTTCTTTTATTAAAAGACTATGTGGGTAGATTGGGAAGGGTGGGTAAGAATACCTAGGATACTGAGGGGACAGACAGAAATAGACAGGTGGGCATCTCTTAAGAGCAAGGGCAGTTCCTAATAGTGGAGGATAAACCAGTGTGTCATGATCTCTTGCTGCATGTAACTATGAACATGCAACTATGAATCTTGCCATCCAATGAGTCAAGTCAGGGGGTCATCATGGGCCCCAGGGGGATGGGGAGGGAGGAACAGAATAGATCAAACAGGGGGTATTTAGTGGTCAGTGGAAATGTTTTTCATTACCTTACAGTGATGGACACAGGACATGGTAAATATCATCAAAATTTATAAAAGTGTATGATCTAAAATGTAAACCATACTGTAAACCATTGACAATGTTTAGTAGCTATGTTTCACTATCTGTATATCAGTTATAACAATGCTACCATCCATATACGAAAAGGTTTTAATATGGGGTGAGAAAAGGGGGAGGAGATTGGGTATATGAGAGTATCTTGTATTTGGTGTGTGACTTTGCTGTGACCTAAAACTTCTTTGAAAATTAAATGAAAAATAGTGAGACACTGGGGAGAGGAGGTAGATGCCACGGTATAGACTTGACACCAGGTATTGTAGTGATAAAAGACAAAATGTCAAAAAAAATTTTTTTAAAAATTTTTTCTCATCTTTTGAATAACCCAATCCTTTAATTTAATTTTATTTTAAGTTTTTTTTTTTTTTTAAAGTTTTCATGTATTTTATCTCTTACATTTAAGCATCATTTTTATTTCATTTTCCTATTAATTGTATTTGGCTTCATCTTTAAAGAAGCTTTGGATCACAGAAGGGTTACAACTGGAGTGGGAAGGATCATTGGTCGGGTGTGTCAGGGATAGGGGGTGCATGGGAGGAAGTTTACCTGAACATACACAAAAGGTATATAAAATTGTTCAAATGCTCACAGGGCATGGTCACAGTGGGTGGAGAACCACTCAATAAATGAGAGAATACTGAATTCCCATTCTGGAGAGCTCTGCCACATTCTCCAAGGGAGTAGCAACAGTCCCCCAAGTGCAGGGGCAGTGTCTGGCAAAGGAGGATGATCCACTGATGGGCTCTTGTTATTGATGACTAGCCTTGTGAGTCTTTGCTCTTGAAATTGAAACTTAGCCTATTGTTATAGGGTGCCTAAGGGTTGCCTCCTGAGAGCCTCCTTGTTGCTCAAATGTGGCCTCTCTCTAAGCCAAACTCAGCATATGAATGCATTACCTTCCTCCCAGTGTGGGGCATGACTCCCAGGGATAAGCCTCCCTGGCAACGAGGGATTACTAACAAGTGCCAATGGGCAATACAACTGGAAAAAGACCTTGAATAAAAGGGGGAAAAGGTAAAGACAAATGAGTTCATATGGGTAAGAGACTTCAAAGTGAGTCAGGAGGTCATCCCTGAGGTAACGCTTCTGCACATCTCAATAGGACCTCATAGGCTTCCAATGTGGATACACCCCAAACAGAGGGGCTCCTGAGGGCTCTGGAGACACCCAGGTCCTATATAGGGGGCGGATAGCCCCAGAGTTTTGCGCCTTATCAGTGGGGCCTACTTTGGAATCCTTGCTCCTGAGAGTGACAGAGTTGGATCCAAATATGCCTTCCCTGCACATGGTCCATCTGTCCCTTCTATTCAAACCTATATGTGGTGCCGTAGTTTGTAGGTGTACTTCCAGAGACCGGAGTCTTTGGCTGTCCATGTGCCAGCTGGGCCCGGAATCTCGGTGGAGCTGCAACTCCTACTCTACAGCTCAGTGGACCCTGGACACCTGGTGGGGAGATGATGATGGACAACAGCCATCTCAGGGAATGGAAAGAGTCTGCAGCTGCAGGCAGGATAATCCCATCCAACTTATCCATGAGATATAAGCCCCCTCTCACGTGGAGGTAGAGTAGACATCACCATCTCAGACTTCTCAGGATTGGGGGAAGAGCTATGGATTAGAGTGGACTTACTGGTATTCTGTTATAGACATATTGTGATTCACGCACTGGAAGTAATTACAACATTAATGTGCAGCCAGTGGCCACTGGATGCTTTAGGGGCAGGGAGAGGGAAAAGCAATTGTAATACAGGGGCTTTTTCGGGACTTGGGAATTATCCTGAGTGACATTGCAATGACAGATATAGGCCATTTTATAGCATCATATAACATGCAGAACTGTGTGTGAGAGAGTGTGGTCTACAATGTGAACTATGGTCCATGCTTAGTGGCAAAGCCCCAAGATGTGTCTATCTATTGCAGGTGATGTGCCACACTAATGAAGGATGTTTATGTGGAAGGTTGTGGGAGGAGTGGGAGGTGGGGCATATGGAAATCCCTACAATTTTTGTGTAACATTTATGTAATTTAAGTATCTTTTAAAAAAATTATATATAAAAAAAGACTATTATGACATAACCATCACCACCCATCAATAATCTTGTGACAGGTCATATTCTCCTTCTCCAGAATTCAAACTCTTGCTCACATTGAATTCAAACTTTTCCTTCATTCATTCATTCATGAAATATTTATTAAGCATCTACTTAAGGACTGTGCTAATTTCTAGGTTTGAAAAACTATGTTCATTATACTTAGACTCATAGTCTAAGAGTGGGCTAAAGTTGAAAATGGAGTTAATACTTAAGGGAAAGACTACAGTGAAGGATTGTGCTCAGTAAATGTGAATACAGTAGGACCTCATTTTACATGAACTCAACACGTGCCAATTCAGGTATATGCATTAAGCAATCAAAATTTAATAAAGGCAGAGATAGAGAACTAAATTTTTAAGAAAGTATTTCTATAGATTAATTTTGCTTACTTGTTACTAGAGTGTTTATTTACCTTATTTATAAAAATGTGTGATCAGTAGATTTTTATAAGAAATATTTATTAACTAAGGGGGTTCACTATTATCCATGCTCTATATATAGCCATGGAGCCCGGCAGCAGCAAGGGCAGTGGAGAGATCCACAGGGTGAGGGGGCAGAATGCTGACCCAGCTGGGGTCTCCAGGCAATGCCACTGGTCAGTTCAGGCACCTGCCCCACTTCCCTTGAGCTGCTGCCAATATTTTCCTAGGGGTCAGTGAGTGGAGAGACCTTGGGCAGGGTGCAGCCTGCGGGGGTACGTGTGGGAGAGAGAATTAAAATTAAAAAAAAATATTTCTATGATTTATTTTGTTTACTTATTGTTACTAGAGTGTTTATTTGCCTTATTTTTAAAAAAATGTGTGCTAGGTATGTTCATGTAAGAAATGCTTATTAAGTAATGAGGTTTGCTATTATGTGCAATTTCAATTTACCCTAAGGGTCTTGGAATATATTGGTAGTATAAAATGAGGTCCTCTGTATATAAGAAAAGGAATTCCTAAATTTGACAGGGAAATTAAGGAGATGTTTTAGGGGCTGGGTGTGGTGGTTACAGAGTCTTATGAAGATGAAGGAAGAGTAAGAGATTGTCAGTTACAAGTGGAATAGAGCAAACCAGATAGAGGGAACTTGCTGTCCAAGACAGTTATAGAAGAAAGAACAGCTCCTTTTCTAAAATGCTGGAACAAGATGTGTGTGTGTGGGGGGGGGATGGTGATGAGAAGCTGTGATAGATTGAGTTATGTACCCTAATTTTAAAATGCTCTTGACCTTAATCCGTGTTCCTGTGGTGTTGACAAAGACTGTAATTTTTTTCTCTTTATCAAACTTTCCAGCTTTACTGTTGTGTGCCCCTCCCTGCTCTCTCTCTCATCTTGACTACTTGAAATCAACCTTTCAGCTGTGGGACTGAAATGAAAAACAACTCAGACTGCAGTAAGAGAAAAGGAAAGAGGGCAAGTTCAGACCTTAACTATTGAAAATATTAAAATCACCACCCTCTCCTGTCTCTGTCCCCTGACCAAGCTGGCATCTAAAAGTCTCATAACAGAGCAGTTTTTTTCAATCTCCAGCCTCTTTTTTCCTGGCCTTATAGACTCCAGGTGGCCTAATTACCACAAAGAGAAACATTCCAAACCAAGTGCAACTTCGGTAAATCCCTCACCCATCTCTGTGGAACCAAACCACTCTAATTGCAACCTCAGTAAACCATTCATCCATCCCTGTGATCCACTTCCTTTACGATTTTCCATTTTTTTCCCTCCAACCCTCCCCCAGCCCTTTAAAATCTTGCTGTCCTTTGTTTTGATGGGGTTGGGTTCTACTCTCTTTCCCCTGCTAAAACAGCTCCTGAATTAAGTCATCCTTGCCTGATTAACAGTGTCTGGTGCAGTTTTTTTCTTTGACAGTGCGAACCCATTGTAAACAGGATCTCTTAAAGATGGCATTTGAATGAGGTTGGGCCTTAATCTAGATTCAGACTGAGAAAGCCATGGGAGGAGCTGGAAGCCGGAAGTCAATGGAACGCGGAAGAAAAAGAAGACATTGCCATATGCTGTGAGGCATGGTTACAAGCCGGGAAAGTCGAAGGATGCCCGAGGTCTCCAGCAGCCAGCAGCAGATTGTTACAGACTTTGGGAAGAAAGTATTGCCTTGCTGACGCATGGAGTTTGGACTGCTAGCCTCAAAATGGTGAGCCTATAACTTCCCATTGTTTAAGCTAACTCATGTGGTATTTGTGATAGCTCAGAAAAACTAAGACAGAGGTGATCTAACTTTATTTGCAATGGTCGAGCAAAAGGAGACTTTCAAGCAGGGAGTTGTATGCAAAATGCAAAATCATTTGGTTTTTGAAAGATTGCTCTCCAGCATTGTTGGGTAAACTATTTGTCTAATCTTATAATTATTCATGGTGCTTAATAAATTAATGTCTGCCTTGCTCAGTAGATTATATTTCCTACCTCATTTTACTTCCTAAATTAGTATTGGTCTGGCACATATTAGGGAAAAAAGCATTTGTTGATTTAGAGAAAAACATGGGGAAGAACCTGGGAGCGGGGGAAAAAGAGGAGAGAAGGAATTGATAGGAACATAGTTTACAAGGCTTACTTGAAAGGACATCATTGACATGGTAGGCTAAAGAGAGAGTGGTTTTCCAGATTTTTGGCATATGCAACTAGATGACTACTTAAAGAGTAAATCTACCCTTGAATTTTTTTTTTTAATGAGGCATTGAGACTGGTTTGATTTATTCAGGTTACTTAATATACAGTGACACAGCTGTGACTCCCAAGTGTGAAAATTTAAAGCCTTCAGCTGCAGCTGAGAGGACAGGAATGGTACACCAGGGTTGGGTCAGGAATGATTGGCAGGTGGCCGTGATCAGGGCAGCCTCCTCCCTAGGTCCAGGGACAGTGGGAGTGGCCTGAGGATTGGAACCAAATGTAGCCTGGGGGTGGGGAGGACAGGCTACCCCCTGGCCTGGGTCAGGAGCCCTACCCTTGAAATTTCAATGTGCTTCCCTAGATTGTAGCCTTCTTAAGGACAGTGGCCATGCATGGTATACTTTGTCTCTGATGGAGCATACACAACAGGCATAGATAATCAATATTACTTTTATGAATGAATGAATGAATGAATGGACTCTAGTCACTAGCTTGTGATTGCTGGGCATGGGTGGGGAGTCATCTACACATGACTGATTTCAAAATTTCAGCTTCTTCAAGTTTAAGTGATAATGCAAAGTACCAAATAATAGAAGGAATGGGGACTTACTCTAACTCTTTCATTTTCCTCCTACTAAAGATGATTTTTATTTATTTTTGTCATCATATGCTCTCATTGAGCAAGCTTGAGAGCTAAAGTCAAAAGGGGATTCTTAGAAGTGGTAAGACATATGATGCCTTTACCACATGCACAGATTTCATTCTTTTACAGCCTAAAGTATAAGGCTTTCCTAAACTCAGTTTCCATATGGCCAAAAGTTGATCATTTGCACAAATCTACATTTTTCCCTTCCACAGTAGGCATCTAAGATTTGCCACCAGTTTTTCACAAGAAACTGCCTAATTCCAATGAGAGTTCCAATAAATTCTCTAACTTTAAAACTCCAAGGACAGAGCTCCATTCTCCATGCAATCCAGGTGCAAACCTATAGAATTGGAAGGGAATTTCGGAGAATGCGAGGGCTGTGCAGGGACTTTATGTGGTTTCTGTTGCCAGGGCAACGACTTCCTTTGTCTCCATTCAAAGCTGTGGCTTTATTTGAAGCCTGGTTCTCAGGTACACTAGAAGCTGTTACAGTATCAGGAAGGAACAAAAGCAGCTAGACTTTGAGGAACC
>JAQZBX010008183.1:0-10852 GCA_029593785.1 Cabassous unicinctus | reverse complement strand
GAGTCTGTTTATCAGAAAAAGCTAAGTAATGGTATGCTTGCAATTGATGGAAAGTGTAGAAGTCTCTATTCTCTTGTGTTGGTGATATGGCAACAGGTAGGCATCAGGACAAGACAGACTTCTTGCCTCTTTGATCTCTCTGCATTCTCAGTGGAAGACTAAATTCCCTTTGTCAATTCTTCCTACCTTTTTGTATTAGAATTATATATCAAAACTCTTTGTCTCCTGACTTTGCATTACTTCCCAAACATTTAATTGTAGCGAAAACAAAACATAAAAGGAATTGAAATAAGAACTTTTAATTATAAAAGAGGGAAATGGGGCGTAGCTTATAGTGGTCACCTTTCCAGAGCACTGGACTTCAACTGGACTGGGATAGTTTTGTAAGTGATGCCTGGAAGGTCTCAGATAACGGGACTATTGCTGACAGTCGTTCTGGTCACTGCCACAAGTTCTTTGGGGAGTGAATGTAGCTACCCAGATCCTGCCTTTTGGGCAGGAAACTTTGTGTGCTGTCCCCCCACAGTTTCCCCCATCTGGGGGCTTGGTTATATGTTTCCTAGAGCAGTACTGCCTATTAGAACTTTCTGCAATGACAGAAATGTTCTTTGGCACTAGCAATATAGTAGCTACTAGCCACATGTGGCTCTTGAGCACTTAAAATGTGGCTAGTATGATGCAGGAACTGACTTTCTAATATTTTAAATTTTAATAAATTTACATTTAAATAATCTCAGTGATTAGCTACCATATTAGATAGTGCAACTCCCAGTTGCCCACCTCCTGGATGTTATGTGATTTTAGTAGTTCATTTTCTTTTTCATAGAAAAGTCTGGGGATTACTTTGGGCTTGGGGAATCAAGTACTTGTATACTGTTGAGGGTTTGAGGTTCTCAGACAATCCAAATCCCTCAAACCCAACATAGATATGTGAGGTGATTTCATTATGGAGGTTTCATTGAACTAGTACAAAATGTCTCCCAGTGATAATTTTTTGTGTCTCGACTCTGTTTCCCTTATTTACTCTTTATTTTAGCAAGAGGCCAGGAGACCCTGCCCATGTCCTTAGGGCCTTGGCGTAAGAGCCTCTCTCTTGGCCTCCGCCTCTGTTTATCTTGGTTGGGGATGCTGAGACAAAGCTAATCTGTTCTCAGCCACTAGGCTGCATCCAAGCCCATTAGTGCAGTTTACACGAAGGCATTATTACCTCTGCTTGGCAGGAGATGTTTCATAGGTTTCTGTTGAGATTAGGTTTTGCCAAGTCCTCTGGCTCTCTTTGAATCTACATTACTGAGCAGCACATCCATTTAGAATGTAGAAGTGAATTTGGTTCCTGCAATTTAATAAGCACATGATTCTCTGACGTTGGGTGGCTGGAGATCATTGGCTATAGCCTGAAAATTAAGCAGAATGGTTTTCCTGATTTTTTTCAGTCTGAATTCATTAGTGCTAGCTGGTTTTTCTCTTTCAACCCCACACTGAAGGACGCCAGAAGGAGCCAACAGACTCCAATATCTGACGTTTTCCTATCAATCCTCTAAAGCTGCAGCCATAATGGGCCAACTATCGGAATCATTGAAATAATAGATGATGATCTTAATAATAGCTTTGCTGTGGTATGTCGTAGATTCCCCAGGATGGATGTTTTACTTGCGATACTCCTTTTTTGCAGGTAGCCATATGATATTAGCCAGAACTTTTTTGTTGTTGTTGAAATGAAAAGGAGACTATTATTGGCTTAGGCGAAAATGGAGAGATGTTGTTTTCTATAAATAAAGTGCATGAAAGGTAGAGTTCCTGGAATTATGGATTTGAATGCTATCAGGATTCCATCTTCATTCTGTCTCTCTTTGTCAATTTCATTCTCTCAGATCCACTTTTTCAAGGAGACTCTCAGTTCCTAGGCCCACATTTCCCAACCTCTGATACTATAGCAAAAAAAAATAAAAAACTTTCCCATTCATTCTAATTTGAAAATCCCTGAGGAGGGGAAAGCACACTGCTTGATCAGGCTGGAATCAGATATATCAGCACACCCCCAATCTCTGCAATGCCACCAACCCTTCCATGGGCCAGGGTTGCAGCTCTCACTAAAACTACATATATTTAGTGGGAGAAGGGGAGCAGTTTCCCCAAATGAAGGAATCAGTTCCTAAAAAGAAGGGAAATTTTCATAAGAAATTTAGTGAGAAATAAGGAAAGAGAATCTAGACTATTTTTCTACTCTACCCAAATCAAAGGCCCAAAACTCTTACCATCATATTCTCCATTAAAAAGGGACTTCTATTAAAATCATACATACAGAACCTCCGATGACCTTACTGTCCCCCTAATTCAAAACCTAAAGAAGGAAAGAGATTTAGGATCAGTGCAATTTGTGTCACTTGCCTTAAGCATTTCTCCTTGGATATTTTAGAAGTGATGGGGAATTTTCCCCCTTTGTTCAGAATGGTTGTGAATTTGCTAGAAAGTCCCCTTACTTTAAACAGGTAAGTCAAGGATTACTCAATTTGCTCTGTGAAATAGACCTGTAAAAATGATGTGTTCAATTCCAGCCCCATTGGACTCTGTTCACTGGTCAACTGGACTAGCAACCACTGATTTTCTTTCCCTTTCCTTGCCTTTCGAACTTTCTGTCCTTTAACTCACTTGATCTGTAGGTCACTCATATGTAACTTTAGTTTTTCCCACTCTTGGTTTTTCAGATAATAGGTGAACTTTCCCTGCTCTTCCCCTTGCATACCAAATCCTAACTCCCTTAACCCCTCGGAGGCTTTGTCTTTGCTATTGTCCCTGCTCTTTCCTGTGTCGTTAATTTTTCCTTTTCCATGGGCTCACTTCCAGGAGCATATAAACATTTTGCAATATTTCCCATCTTACCACCTTCTTTTTGTCTCTTTTGAGAAAAAATGCCCCAAAAGCTACCTTCACTGATTCTACTTCCTCATCTCCTCTTGTCATGTTAATCTACCCCAGACAGGCTTGGTTCCTGCCACTCCACTACTTGTCAAGGCCACTATGTCCTCCTCCTACCAAATCCATGGTTCAGTTCTCAGTTGTCATATGCTTGAATGCTCACTGGCATTTCATTTGAATTACTCCTTCCTTTGGGAAACATTTTTGTTTGTTTGCCCCCTGGGACACCACACTTCTCTGGTTTTCCTCTAACCCCACTGACCATTTCTTTTAAGTCTCTTTAGCTGGCTTTTAACTCTGTTTTGTGTCTTCAAACTTTAGAACTGGAGAATACACTTCTTGTCCCTCTTCTTGGTCTATATTCTCTTTCTTAGGTGACCACATATACTCCCATTGTTTAAAAAAACACACAAAAACATATCCATATACCGATGACTTCCAAATTTTTATATCTTCAACTGCCAATTTCACATCACTTTATGTATTTCTAACAGGCATGTCAAGTTGACATTAACATATCTTCCTTCCAGTATGCCTCATTTCAGCAAATGGCACCACCATTCATTCAGTTGTTCAGACCAAAAATCTACGGCACATTTAATGATCACCCCTCAGATACATTAAAATGTACCTTCAGGAGTGGGTATAGCTCAGATCACACTACTACCTTTTCAAAACTTTCTAATGGTTTCACATTACACATAAATAAACTCCAAATGTTTTATCATCACCTTTAAGGCCTGAAAGGTCTGACACCTGATCACCACTCTGATCTCACTTCCTAACTGCCATCATGCTTCCCATTGCTCCAGCCATGTAGTACTTTTGCTCTTTCTTTGTTCTTTTCTCAGAAATAAGTTCCTTTGTGCTTGTTCTTACTCTGTCTAGAATTATCATTCTCTAGATTTTTTCAGGACTGGCTCACTTCTTCTATGTCTATACTCAAATGTTATGTCTCGAGAGGTTCTACCTGACTATCCTATCTAATATAGAAACCAGTTCTAGTCCATGTCCATGAATGGTGACAGGGTTGCCAAGTTATTGATCCCCTTTCTTCCCCTTGGGATGGCTGGACAATTGTTGGCAAGACTGTATCCTCTTGTGCCCACCCTCTACCAGTTCCCTCTGACTGGGGACAGCCCTAGCCCACTTAATTCAATGTGCTGTTTAAATATTAAGTATTATTATTTATTTGTCATTACATAAAAGAGTTTTGGAAGCATACTGTTTTATCCTGCTTTATTTCTTTCTTATTACACTCAGTATAAAATATTCAGCCAAATGAAATTATATTTTGTATTTATGAGTTTACTTGTTTATTGCCTGTTGCCCCACTAGAAACTGTACTCCAAAATGGCAGCATCTGCCTCATATTCCCCTGTAGTTCAAACGAGCACTTCTTTTTTGTTTTTACTAGGGTTTATTGAGGTATAATTTACAAATGGTAAAATTCACCATTTTGTTATACAGTTTCATAAGGTTTTTTTTTCCTTTCCTAGAGAAGTTGTAGATTTACAGAACAGTCTTGCAAAAATTACAAGATTCCCATACACTACCCTATTATTAATAGCTTGCATTGGTGTGGAATATTTGTTAAAACTGATCATAGCACATTTTTATAATTGTACTATTAACTATACTCCATGGAGTAACTTAGGTTTCACTGTTTATGTAGTGTGGTTTCATGGTAGCACAACATTGTGAATGTAATTACCAACACTGAAATATATATCTAAATGTGATTAAAAGGGGGAAATGTTAGAGTATACATGTGGTAACAGAATAAAATTTTTTAATAAGTTCCATGAATTTTGATAAATATAGAGTCCTGTAATAAACACTACAATAAGGCTACAGAGTAGGTTTTAGTTAACTCCATTCTCTACCTCAAATCTCTGGCAACAACTTATCTATTTTCTGTCCCTATATTTTTTGCCTTTTCCAAAATGTCATTAGGGTAGAATCACATTAGGTATGAGTCACAAATATTTTTTCTCACCTTATGGCTTGTCTTTTCTTAATAGTGTCTTATGGAGGTAAGATTTTAATGTTGATGAAATACAATTGTGCTTTCGGCATATCTAAGGAACCTGCCTAACCCAAGAGTGCAAAAATTTTCTCCGGTATTTTCTTCCAGAGTTTTTTAGGTTTAGTTTTTACATTTAGGTCTATAATCCATTCTGATTTAATATTTTTGTATAAAGTGTGAAATGCAGTTTGAGAGTCACATGTTCACATATGGATATCTAATTGTTCTACCATCAGTTGAGTTGTCCTTGCTCATGTGTTCAAAATCATATGTATGTAAATCTATTTCTGGAATCTCCATTCTGTTGCATTTATCTATTTTCTATCCTTCTGCTACATAATCTTAATTCTTGTATATTTTTAGTAAGTCTTGAAATCAGAGAAAGTGAGTTCTCCAACTTTGTTTTTCTTTTTTCTAAGTTATGTTTGCTATTCTAGTTCCTTTGTATTTCCACTTAAATATTAGAATTAGCTTGATGATTTCTACATAAATTCTTGCTGGGATTTGTATTGGGATTGTAATAAACCTAACAACTATTTGAGATATCCAGATATTAGGCAACAAGTAACATAGGACTGAGGCCTCTGAGAAGATACAAATAAGGTGACCATACTATTGCCCCAAATTTCTGCCTGTGTTAACTTTCTGGACAGAGAAAGAGGCTGAGGGATCTTCCTTATGTTTCTCGTCATCTTCTTTCTTTCCTGTCAACTTTTATTTATTTGTTAAGCCCCCCTGACTAATTGTATGTGCTTCTTACTCGATCTGTCTTCAGTTTCCTGACATCCCCTTTTTTTCAATATTCATAAAGACATTGGTCTATAATTTTCTTTTCTTTTTTTAAAAATAAAATAAATTTTATTTTTAAAGAGGTTTTAGATTACAGAAAAGTTACGTTGAAAGTATAAGGGATCCCCATATACCCCACCCTTCCCCCTGCCACATCTTCCCCTATTAATAACATCTTACAGTTGTGTGGTACATTTGTTACAATTGATGAATAAATACTGAAGCATTGCTACTAACCAAGGTCTATAGTTTACATTGTGGTTTATGCTTAATTCCAATGCCCTAAAAATGACCTATGTTCAACCTGTTGTTCCCTCTGCCTCCCCTCAGAACATCTGGTAACATTGTTATAAAGATAGTGGTTCTATTACTACAATATTAATAAGTTTACTTTTTCTGTGGTTGCATTCTCCCCTAATGTTTGCTCATTCCTCAAACTTGAGGATTTGGGGATGGTGATGCCCACTTTACCTCAGATTGAGAGGGGGCTTATATCTTATGGGGCACATGGAAGGAAATGTTTTGCTTACAGTTGTAGATACTCTGTTTTTTGGGGATGGAGGTTGTCCAGCATAATCATTTGGTTAGTTGTCTTGGGCAAATCCAATGATCTGGAGAGTAGGTGTTGGCCACACTCTTCTGAGATTCAGAACTTAATGGGTATATCAACAGACTGAAGATTAAAGTCTCTGAGGCATATATTTAATATATAGTGCTAATTGTAGGCTCAAATAAAAGGGGTAGAAGAATCATGTGTAGGGAAATTGTAAATGAGTCTAATTCTGTAACATTGGGGAAATAGGTTGTCATGTATTTCAAGGTAAGGCCCACTGTCAGGGTGCTGATTTCAAGGGATGGTGCACGTTGCCTATAGTGTTCAGATGGCTCTAGAGCCCTCAGGGGCACCCCTATTTGAGACTTTGTTCACAGTGGCAGTTAGTGAGATCTGCCTAAGATATGTATAAATGTAACCTCTCGAGTGACCTCCTGACTCATTTTGAAATCTTTCAGCCATAAAAATTCTTTTGTATTTGATGTTACCCCCTTTTGATCAAAGTCTTTTCCCATATGCATTGCGAGGTGGTGCTTGGTATTAATCCCTCAGTTCCATGGAGGCTTATCCCTGAGAGTCATGTCCCATGCCTGGGAGGAAGGTAGTGTGTTTATTTGCTGTGTTTGGTTTAGAGAGAGGCCACATTTGAGTAACAAGTAGGTTTTCAAAAGGTAACACTTAGGCAATAGTTATTATTAGGCTAAGTTTCAATTTTACAAGAATAAGTTCATAGTTACATTCATAAATATTGAGGGCTTGATATATAGGTCTGTTTTCTTTTATTAGGCACTGCCTATGTATTTGAGAGATTCTTATCTCTCTAATTGAGAATGTAGCAGGACTCCCCAAAATGGGAGTTTAATTTTTTTGTTGTTGTTTATTGTGTGGGTCTCTACCCATGAGATAACACCCTATGACAAGATGAATACATTCATATTCCATAGAAGCATGCCCCAGGTGTACCCTTTCTTATACATCCCCCCACCTCTGACACCCTGCACCAGTGACCTGCCCTGCCATATTTGCCAAGAGAACATTCCCACAATTGTATTTTCAACCACAGACCTCCACCTTCTCAGAGTTCACCTGTTCCTTCTTTGAGCCCTCCACCCAGTTCCATGGATAGTCCAACCCACCCCCCAACCCTGCTCACTGTCACACTCTAGCACCATCGACTCCACTCACTTCCCTGCACCACCATCATCCCCATTCACTGCCAAAGCACCCCCTTCCCCCTTATCATAGGTTCTGCCCAGATTGAGCATCAGCTTACCACTCTCTACTCCCTTTCTGTCTCCTGGTAACCTATCTTCCAGACTGTCTCTGTGAGTCTGCTCAATATGCTTAGTTCATATCAGTGAGGTCATGCAATATTTGTCCTTTAGTGACTGGCTTACTTCACCCAGCATAAGATCTTTGAGATTCATCAATGTTGTTGTGTGTGTTAAAACTTCATTCCTTCTTACAGCTGAGTAATATTCCATGATATGTATATATCACAATTTGCTTATCCATTCATCTGCTGATGGACACTTGGGTTGCTTTCAACTTTTGGGAATAGTGTAAAATGCCGCTACAAACATTAGTGTGCACATAACTGTTCCTGTCCCTGCTTTCAATTCTTCAGGTATATACCTAGTAGTGCCATTGCTGGATCATATGGCAATTTTATACTTAGCTTCCTGAGGAACCGGCAAACTGTTCCCACCATGGTTGCACCATTCTACATTCCCACCAGCAGTGGATGAGTGTTCTCATTCTTCTACATCCTCTCTAACACTTGTAGTTTCTGTGTGTGTGTGTTTTTAAATAGCCAGTCTAATGAGTGTGAGATGATATGTCATTGTAGTTTTGATTTGCATTTCCCTAATAGCTAATGATTATGAGCATCTTTTCATGTACTTTTTAGCTGTTTGCATTTTCTCTTTTGAAAAGTGTCTATTCAAATCCCTTTCCTATTTTTTAAATGGGTTGTTTCTTTTTATTTCAAGATGTAGAATTTCTTTATCTATGCTGGATGTTAGACCCTTATTGCATAGGTGGTTCCAAAATATTTTCTCCCATTGGGTAGACTGCCTTTTCACTTTCTTGACAAACTCTATTGGGGCACAAAAGTTTTTGATTTTGAGGAGGTCCCATTTATCAAATTTTTCTTTCATTGCTCATGCTTTGGGTGTAAGGTTTTTGAAACCATTTCCTACTACAATATCTTATAGATGCTTCCCTACATTATCTTCTAGGAGCTTTATGGTCTTGGCTCTTCTATTTAGGTCTTTTGTCTATCTTGAGTTAATTTTTATATAGGGCATGAGATGGTGATACTCTCCCATTCTTTTGGATATGGATATCCAATTCTCCCAGAACCATTTGTTGAAGAGGCCATTCTGTCCCAGTTAAGTGGGCTTAGTGGCCTTGTCAAATATCAGTTGACTGTGTATGTGAGGAGCTATATCAGAACTCTCAATTCAGTTCCATTGGTCAGAATGTCTTTCCTTGTGCTAATGCCATGTAGTTTTGACCACTGTAGCTTTGTATTATATTTAAAGACAGGAAGCATGATTCCTCCAATTTTTTTTTTTTCAATACATTTTTGGCTGTTTTGGGGCCCTGGCCCTTCCAAATAAATTTCATAATTGGCTTTTCCAGTTAAGTAAAAAGTGCTGTGGTAATTTTTATGGGGTTTATGTTAAATCTGTAAATAAATTTGGGTAGGATAGACTTCTTAATGATATTTAGTCTTCCAATTCATGAACATGGATTATTCTTCCATTTATTTAGGTCTTCTTTGATTTCCTTTAAGAATGTTGTGTAGTTTTCTTTGCACAATTCCTTTACATCCTTAATTAAGGTTATTCCTAGATATTTGATTTTTTTAGTTGCTATTGTAAATGGGATTTTTTCCCCTAATTTCCTCCTCAGTTTGTTCATTATTAGTGTACAGAAATGATACTGATTTTGTGTATTGATCTTATATCCTGCTACTTTACTGAACTCATTTATCAGCTCTAGAAGCTTTGTTGTAGTTTTTTCAGGGCTTTCTATGTATGGGATGATGCCATCTGCAAAGAGTGAAAGTTTTACTTTTCCTTTCCTATTAGGATTCTTTTTATTTCTTTTTCTTACCTAAGTGCTCAAAAGCAAGTACTTCTAGTACATTGTTAAAGAAGAGTGGTATCAGTGGGTATCCTTGTATTGTTCCAGATCTTAGAGGGAAAGCTTTTAGCATTTCACCATTGAGTATGATGTTAGCTGTGGATTTTTCATATATACCCTTTATCATCTTGAGGAAGTTTCCTTCTATTCCTATCTTTTGAAGTGTATTTTTCAAGAATGGATGCTGTACCTTCTCAGTGCTTTTTCTGTATCAATAGAGATTATCATGGGATTTTTTTTCTGTTGATCTGTTAATCTGGTGTATTACATTGATTGATTTTCTTATGTTGACCCATCCTTGCATACCAGGTGTATTAGTCAGCCAAAGGGGTGCTGATGCAAAGTATCAGAAATCTGTTGGCTTTCATAGAGGGTATTTATTTGGGGTAGAAGCTTATAGTCACAAGGCCATAAAAAGTAAGTTATGTCCCTTACCAATGTCTGTTGCCATGTGTTGGAGCAAGATGGCTGCTGGTTTCTGTTAGAGTTCAGCCTTCCTCTTCCTCTTAAGGCTCCATAGTCCCAGCTTCTGCTCTCAGCTATAGGCTGACAAGGCTCCTCTCTCTCCCCAGAGCTCATTTCTTTCTGGGCTCAGCTGCAGCTGTAATCTATCAGGCTCATCTCTCTTCCCAGGTCCTCTGTCTGTGGCGCGCTCTCTCTTCCCCTGCTGTGCCTTTCTCTGTGTGAGTCCCTGCCCACAAAGAGGCAGGGACTCAATGTCCTACTGACATAGCTGAATCAAAGCTCTGGTCTTAATTTAATCAAGTAAAAGTGAAATCTCTGAATTTAATACAATCAAAAGGTATCACGCCCAGAGGAACAGACCAGTTTACAAACATAGTCTATATCTCTTTTGAAATTCATAAATAATATCAAACTGCCACAACAGGGATAAAACTGATTTGATCATGGTGTATAATTCTTTTGATATATTGTTGAACATTATTAGTAAGTATTTTGATGAGGGTTTTAATATCTATGTTCATTAGAAAGATTGGTCTGTAGTTTTCTTGAGGCATATTTATGTGGCTTTGTTATTATGGTGATGTTGGCATTATAGAATGAGTTAGGTAATGTCACTTCCACTTCTATTTTTTGGAAGAGTTTGAGTAGGATTTGTGTTAGTTCTTTCTAGAATGATTGGTAGATTTCACCCATGAAACCATCTGGTCCTGGGCTCTTCCTAGTTGGGAGGATTTTGGTGACTAATTCAACCTTGCTACTTGTGATTGGTCTGTTGAGTTAATCAGTTTCTTCTTTTGTCAATGTAGGCTGCTTGTGTGTTTCAATAGAAATTTGTCCATTTCATCTAAGTTATCCATCTTGTTGGCATACAGTTTTTCAAAGTATCTTCTTACGATCCTCTCTATTTCTGTGATATCAGTGGTGACATCCCTGCTCTCATTTTTTAT
>JAQZBX010008182.1:0-48747 GCA_029593785.1 Cabassous unicinctus | reverse complement strand
GGCGCCGCGCGAGCCGGCCTGCCCTCACAAGGAGGCCCCGGGAAGCGAACCCGGGGCCTCTCATATGGTAAACGGGTGCTCTATCCATTGCGCCACACCCCGCTTCCTGCCGTGAGGTTGCTGCATCAGCCCACCGCACTTCTCAGGCCGGCGTGCCCTCACAAGGAGGCCTCGGGACGCGAACCCGGGCCTCCCATATGGTAAATGGGGGCTCTATCCACTGAGCCACACCCGCTTCCCAGCATCTGGCTTCTGACAGTTTAAATCCATACATCAACATTTAACTGAAGTCCAATCCTACTTAGCAAATATGGGATTAGATAAGATTCTATAAGTGTCATCAAAGGCCTTTAGACTAGAAAATGTAAAGGAGGAGAAAGGGTGGTTTAAAGTTTCTGCTCTTTAGAGGATTTTTTAAAAAAATATTTTTCAATTAGAACAGTTTTAGGGTTACAGAAAAATCATGCAAATATACAGAGTTCCCAGATACCAACCCCCCATACTCACATAGTTTTCCCTATTATTAACATTTTGCATTAGTGTGGTAATTTTGTTACAACTGATGAGACAATATTATTATAATTATATTAACTTTAGTCCATAGTTGACATTAGTTTTCCAGAGTTTAGATTTCCATAGTTTCTCTTTGTAAGGTAGAGTTCTATTTTTTTTTTTTAATTATTCTGGCTATATATATATATATATATATATATCTCCTAATATTTCCCATTAATCACTTTCAAGTATACAGTTCAATGGTTTTAGTCACATTTACAATGTTGTGCTACCATCACCACTATCCATTATCAAAACTTTTCCATCACCCCAAACAGAAAATCTGTACCAATTAAACAGTAAAACCGGTGGGGGAGGTTCTACTCCATGCAGGTATTCAAGACCCAGGCTCCACCCCTACTCTCATTGACCTGGAACCATTTTAGACAGTTATGTGATTGATAAATAAATAAATAAATACAGTAATTTATGTCACAGAACCTAGTATTGCCATCATAAGTGCAATTATATACATTCCACAAAAATTTAATTTTGATTTATTATTTTCAAATACATGGAGTAAATTAAATTATACTGAGAGAGGATCTTTGGTTAACCTATTTTAAAGTGAATTTGAAAAAAATTTATCAAGTGCCTAAAAGAACCCCTCTCCTTCTTTCTTTCCCCCCTCAAACATTTTAGAGAGGAGGATGGCCATAATTAAATGAATTAATGGAACTTCAAATAATAATAACAATAGATTTCAATTGTTAGGCCCCATCTTTGAATAGCCCAGGAAGCAAAAATGGAGGGGTAGTTTTTAGTAATGAGCCTGTTTCCTATTCCTGGTACAATTTGAAGACAGGGCCAGGAGCATTATAAGGGGGAAAGGGAAGTTAGGTGGGTCAAGCTAACTGAAAAGGAACCTACACTGCTATATATAATAACAGAATTTATATAACAAGATGGCCTTGGAAATATGGGGGGAGTTAGCAAAAACCAAGTTAATCTTTATTTTTTAATTTGACTATATTATTGTCACTTAAAATTTATGTTTGTGGGGTAAGTGTAATAGTGGTTTGTTTATGTATGTGTGTGTGTGTGTGAATATGTGTGTATGTGGTATAATATTTACTAGATAGAAAACTGGAAGAACAAAGAGGAATATTTACAACTCACATTGTCAGTATGGAAAAGACCCTGAGGGAGACCAAAATGTAGAACTGTGACTTCCTTGGTCTGTGCTGTGAGACTTGGGTGAGGATACCATAAATAGTTGTGAAATGCTTTCTCAGGCATATATACTGAAGGGTCAAGATAATGTTTTACACTGAGTAATTCTGATACAGGGACGTGAACCTGAGGCAAACCGTATGACACAAAGCCTTTGCTAAATGAGATAGAGGCTTATCCAGCAAAGATTTGAAGAAGAGTGTGCTTTTGCACAGAGGTGTGGGCCTAAGGATAGGAACACAAAATTAGGACCAAGAGATGTAGAAGAGGAAACCACTGGTGAAGAGTTTAACTCATGATATAATTGTTTTTTTCTTGAGCCGTAGCGGTGTTCATTAAAGTGTGGTTCCTGGACCAGCATCATCAGTATCACTTGGAACTTATTAGAAATGCATATTTTCAGGCTCTCTCCCAAACTACTGATCCAGACAGTCTGGGGGTGGGTTTCAGCAATCTATTTTTTTTAACAAGCTCTCCAGTTGGCTCTGATTCATGCTACAGTTTGAGAACCATTGAACTAAGGCATAGTCTTATTTGATATACAGTTAAAATGCTTCCTCTTTTACATTGTAATTCCTGGTAGTTATGCCAATCCTTTATTATGTTTGAAACATTACATCCCTAATTGGTAGCACTGGAGAGAATAAGGGGTAGTTCAGGAAAGGTTGAAGTGTCCATCATACTACGGAGAAATTAAAAATGATTGTGAAATAATCCCCGAATCCTATTCCCCAGTATATACTATGGGAAGTGACTAATAAAGGAGAAAGAAAGAAAGAAAAAAACAACAATATACACTCTGTGGTTTTAATATCAACTCTTTTCTGGGGGTAATTTTAGTTCAGAATAGCACCCAGCTTAGTCACTGGGCAATACAACTCAGATTTGCATCTGGTTGCATATTCACCATAGTGTCTATATTCTTGGTCAAAAGGAATCTACATGTGCCAGGAAACAGTTGTGCTAGTCCTTTAAATTTTACTTCAGAATGAAGGGGTTTTTATTGAGAATAATATGATATTAACATTAGGGTTAGGGAGAGGTTTTGGGTAGGAAGGAAGAATGGAGGAAAGGGAAAGAGGAAGATAGAATTTCTTGAGTTGCTTTAATGATTTTTTAAAAAAACATAGAAATATGTGTGGTGGGGGTGGGGGTGGGGGATGGATGGGTGAGTGTGGTTGTGGGGAAAGGAGATGTTCCTGCCAAGCCCAGGAAATAAAATCATAGATATTAAAAGAATCAAAGCCTGAAATGTCATTAACTAAATAGCAAAAGCGCATAATTAAGAGCATGGGTGAGATAGTAAAACTAAGGATTGTGAAATTCTTGAAATAGTTCTACTTTTTATGTGTTGTTAATACAACTTTTGTGGTCAGAAATTATCAGTTTGAAACTGTTAATTAACACCCCAGGAGTTAGAAAACCTGATTTCTAATTTTAGCTTAATCATTTCCTTGTGGTATAGTGTTGCAGTTGAATAAAAGGAAATATGTTTCAGTTAGCCATAATACTCTTTTCAAGCAAGCCATGTCTAATTTTGTAGAGCAGATCCTCTTTGGAAATGCTACACTATGTTAAAGTGAAATTAAAAATCAAGCACTTGGAACACAGAAAAACAACTCCTTTTATATTAGAAGATATAATAAAAGTTTAAAATAGTTCAGTGGAGAATAATAGTTATATAAAGCATAGCTGGATAATGCTGCAAATGTATTAAAACTCAACACTATATGGTATGATAATTTAACATGGTAGCTTTAAGAAGGTTCTTGTCATCCAATTTGTTATACTTGTTCAAGCTGCATTTCAATTAAAACACTTCCCAATTTCCTTATTCTTTTTGAAATAGTTTGAAAACCATTAGTGTGTCAGTGACTTGGCATTGCTCTCTAATTGCAATAGATTTTAAGTGATAAAAATTGATTTTTGTAGTGTGCTTTGAAGAGTCAGCATGGATTACCTGAATATATTGCAGTTCTCTATAACTTAAAACATCAGTCTATGTTGGTAGAAGGTTTCATTGTCTGAATTTGAGATTATATTTGTAGTTTGTTCTTCACTAAAGAACGATTTGCATTTTGAGGAAATGCAGTAAAACTAAAATCCTAAGAAATGCTAAGATATTGAAAATATATTTGAAGTCTTCTTTTTACACATAAAGCTAAATTATAACAACATAACTTTAATGCATCCACCATTAAAAAAACCTAGCATTTTGTAAATCATATGTTGTATATAATTTTTATTATTAATGTATTACAAAGCAAAATTGAAAATATTAAATTATTTATTTCCAGGAGACAATAGCCTTGTAAACAGCATTATCTACCCTCCAAAACATATGTTTTTAAAATAAAGGAAATTATTAAATTAAAAATTACATACAGAAAAGTACACAAAGTATGATTATACATCTCAATGTATTTTTATAAACTGAACACACCCATATGACCATTATCAAGATAAAGAAATAGTATATTTCACCGCCCAGCATCTCCTCCCTAGTTACTATCACCACCCAAAAGTAACCACTATTGTGGCTTATGTCATCATAGGTTTATTTTGTCTATTTTCCAACTTTTGTATAAATTAATTCATCTGGTGTATACTGTTTTGTGCTTGGCCTCTTTCATTCAACCTTATAATTTGTGAACTATAATCTATATTGTTGCAGGTAGTGGTTATTAGTTCATTTTCAATATAAGAATACATCACAATTTCTTTACCTATTTACTAGTGATAGAAATTTAGATTGTTTCTAGTTTGAGGTTTTTACTAATAGTGTCACATTGAACATTCTTGTATACATCTCTTGGTGCACAGGGATATACATTTCTTTTGATTATATATCTAGAAGTGGAGTTTCTTGGTCATAGGGGGTGGCAGTTTGATACTATTTATGAATTCCAAAAAAAGTATTTGATTATGTTTGTAAACTGGTCTGTTCCTCTGGGCATGATACCCTTTCATTGTATTATATTCAGCTGAGATGACTTTGATTAAATTATGTTAAGATTAGGGTTTTAATTCTGTCACCTCATTAGGGCATGCAGGGTTGAGTCCCTGCTCCCTTGGTGGGCTATATAAACAGATTCTCAATCAAGGACACAGAAGAAGTAGATACACAGAGAAGATACACAGACAAAGAGAAATGAGCCATCCACCTGATAGTTTACAGCTGACCTTATGATGAGAATAGAGTAGCTGAGCCTGGAAAGAAACAAGCCCCGGGAAGAGAGATGAGCTCTATGCCAGCCTACAGCTGAGATAGAAAGAAGCAGGACCCACAGAGCCTTAAAAGGGAAGAGGAAGGCTGAACCCTTGCAGATGTCGCCCGCCATCTTCCTTCAACTCATGGCAACAGAGTTTGGTAAGGAAGTACCCTTGAGTTGGATTCTTTAGGGTCTTGTAACTGTAAGCTTTTACCCCAAATAAATACTCTTTATAAAAATCGACAGATTTCTGATATTTTGCATCAGCACCCCTTTGGCTGACTCATAGTTAGGGTTTGAGTATAAAGTTTTTATAGATCTTGGGTAACAGTTTTTCCAAGTGGTTGATTTATATTGACACCAGGAGTATATGAGAGTTCCAATAGCTTCACAATCTTGCCCACAATGTGACATTGTCAGTCTCTTTAATTTTAGTCACTCTGGTTTAGGAGTGCTAATGGAAAATACCAGAAATCTGTTGGCTTTTATAAAGGGTATTTATTTGGGGTAGAAGCTTACAGTTACCAGGCCATAAAGCGTAAGTTACTTCCCTCCCCAAAGTCTATTGCCATGTGTTGGGGCAAGATGGCTCAAAACTCCAACTCACTCCTCTGCTCTGCCATGCAGTTTTATCTGTAAGTCCTACTGACGTGGCCCAATGAAAGCCCTAATAATAATTTAATCACACCTGGGTACAGACCAGTTTAAAAACATAATCCAATATCTGTTTTTGGAATTCATAAACCATATCAAACTGCTACAAACAGCATCTTTTTTTTTTTTGGTACCGCTCTGGTTTTGAGTATGGCTTTCTCAGTATCAGTCAGTTCTTGATATATCCTAATTTACATAGTCTTATCTTACTTGATGAAAAAATTATTTTAAATTATGCCTAAAATTTCCAAATGTTTTAGCCTTTAAAAAACTTAGCATTTTGGTAATTGATTTCTAACTAAATTACGTTGTAGCCAAGAAATATGATTTAAGTGCATCCCATTTTCTAAAAATATGTTAAGACTTGATTTATAGCCTAATGCTTGGTATTTTTTGTAAATGTTCTATTAATGTTTGAAAATAATGTGTATTTGCCAGTTGTTGGATATAATGTTCTATAGCTGCTGGAAAGTCAAGCTTATTAATTGAATTTTTAACACCTTCTATATCCTGCTTAATGCATTAATTATTTTGAGTGGTGTGTTAAAAACTTCCTTTATAATTCTGGCTTTGTTTAATTTTTGCTAAATAATTTCTGAATCAATTTTATTAGATGCCTACACATATAGGCTTCTGATGAATTGAATATTTTATCATGTTTTAATGACCCTCTTTAGCAGTACTTATGCTTTTTACAAAATCAACTTAAATTTTTTTTTGATAGAATTTGTCTAGTATATCCTTTGTTACAACCCAACTCCTGAAGGGCACGAGTTGGTGAGGTCACAAGACTGAAGAACACACCTGGCATTTAGTTAGGCATAAGCTTCATGGGATTTACAGTCAGGAGAGGCTCTCTAATGGTGGCAGTTCAGAGAATGAAGATAGCGCTCCTCAAAGAGACAGGGCAATGAGGGCTGATATAAGGGATTTTAGAACAAGGACATTCCCTGGGGTATGAGAACAGAGTTTCTGCTAGGGTCACATGAAGCATACACATGGGGTCTGCTGATGTTTTTACTGCTCATAGGAAGGACGTTTACCAAGGATGTTTACTGCTTTGGGAAGATTATAGTTTATGGTACCATCTATGCAGTCTCTCCTCTCTGGGGAGGGTTGCTAACCTTTAACTTATGTCTAGGTCATGCAGGCAGTTACATGCTGAGGACTTGGGGGGGGGCGGTGCCCTGGGTCCCCACATCCTTTCACTTTCAGCTAGTCTCTGATCATAAGTTTTTGGTGGGTCCCTTTGTTACTCACTTATACATGAAATAGGTAAATTTTGTTTTGATATCTAGGTTGCAAATCTGTTTTCTGTTGCTTTCCCCTTTTCTGCATTTCTTCATGTTCTTCCCTCCCTCTCTCCTCCTCTCCTTCCCTTCCTTTCTTGCTTTTCTGTAATCGATGGTAGGAGGCTACCATCCTACACCCCTTCTCCTATTACATCCATTTGCTTTATTGATTTGAAGTATATATACCCTATTTTTACCCTTTTAGTAAATACCCATGGTGTCGCTACATGCACACTGCCTTAGTAGAGTTTCTATTTTGTCAAGATCTTTCTCTCCTCTTGAACAATGTTTTAGCTTTACTTTTCTTTAATCCTTCAAATTGTCTTATACAATCATTTGATATTTAGATATTATTTATTTTCTTCATTTATTATTCCTTTGCATCTCAGGCCTTTCTTCCAGGTTCATTTTGCTTTTTGAAGTATATCCTTTAGTTACAGACTGTTAGTGGTAAATGCTCTCATTCATCAATCCATTCATTAATATCGGTACGTGTTGTGTGCTGGGCTTGAAGCAATATATAAAAAATCCCTGCTCTCATGGAGCTAAAATTCCAAGAGGAGAGACAGGCAGTAAACAAATACAAAGTAAAATATTATAGTATAGTATGTTACATAGTTGTTAGGAGAAAAAAATAAAGCAGAAAAATGTGATAGGAAGTTTAAATTAGGTGATGAGGGAAAGCCTTACTGGGAAGGTGATTTTTAAATGAAAACCAGGAAGAACTGATGGAATATGCAGGTATCTATGGAAAAAGTATTGCAGAGAAAAGGAACAGATATGGCAAGTGGAAGGTACAGCAAGAAAGTCAGTAGGAAGAATATTGGAGATTAGTAGGACATGTGCCCAGAGATGTAACACAGTCCCAGATGACTCACGGCTTGGTAGATCATGTTTCACAGTGAGACGGAAGGGTATTAGAGGGTTTTTAATAGATGATTGATAAGATCTTAACTTATATTTTAGCAGACACACTCTGGTTACTATAGATTACAAACTAGGGGATGGGGGGGAGCAAAGGTAGAAGCAATTAATAGGCTATTACCATAATTTGGTGAGAGTTGATGGTGGCTTGGAACAGAGTGTTGGCAGTGAGAGTAGTGAGAAGTGTCACATTCTAGATATTTTTGAAAAGCAAAGCTGATATGCTATGCTGATGGTTATGACATGATCTACTAGAAAAAGATAAAAGTCAGGATGCCTGAAGTTATAGGGCTGAACAACTAGCAGGGTAGATTTGCAATTACCTGAGATGGAGACAACTATAAGAGGAGCTGGTTTTGGTGGGATCTTCAGGAGACTAATTTTGAAAAGTTAAATTTGATATGCCTACTACTATATGGTAAAATATTATACTATAGCTTTTTTTGTTTTAATATTAAAAATGCCTTAATTCCATCTTTATTCTTGCAATATAGTTTTGCAAGAATGGTTATATCATTGCATTTGACATTTAGTTTTTCTTAGGTCTTTAGAGAGGTATTCCACTTACTTTAGGCTTCCATTATGGCTGCTGACAATTCAGTCCTCAAATTAATTGTCATTTCTTTATAGGTAATCTGTCTTTTCTCTACCTGTTTTTGAAGTTTCTTTGTCTTTCACATTACTTAGTTGCCTTCTTGCATCTCATGCTGGCATTGAGCATTCTTCTGTCAATGTAATTTTTTCCCTTTTGTTTTAATCATTCAGGAATTTTTCTTTGTCCTTAATTTTCATTAAATTGAATAGGCATGAGGGTTTTATTTGTTTGCTTTTCTGTTTGTTTGATTTGTTCCCCTTGGATCTAGCTGGGCCCTCTCAATCTGAGTACACATGTTTTTCTTTCATTTTTGGAAATTCCCAGCAATTATTTTTTATTAGCTAATGTTGGAAATTTTCTTCCAGATCACTTTTTCTTTCAATATCTTCAACCCTTTATGCCTTTGTAGTACATTCTTAGAATATTATTTGGCTGCTCACTTGTTTTTAAAAGCTTATTCAAGCCATGTATTTGTTTCTATTCCACAACTCTAGAAATTATATCTAATAGCTCTATTGGTATTTTTCATAAATTTATGTTTTATTTCATTCCACTTGTTCTAATGTGTTAGAGTATCTCTTCTAGGATATTAGATATTCATATTTTAAACTATAATTCTGAATGCTCTCTTCACTTTTTTTCTTTGGTTATTGGGGTTTTTTATATTTATTAAGCATGCTATATCCTTTTTATTGAGTTGTGATTCCTCAAATGTTTGGTGGTATATGATTTTGTGCTCATCTTTGTAATTGAGATTACTTTATAGATCACAGATACATAGATTTGTCATTCAAACTGGGCCACTGTTTTCAAGATAAATGAGAAATTGGTTGGTACTCAGAACTAAAGGCATAAGCCAATAATAGCGTGGACAAACCAGCATGCATAGTCACCATATTGTTAGACTCTGGGTTGTATCTGCTGTGTACAGCAGTACACTTGGGCCAGGGGAAGGAAGTGTTAGGGCTTGCTCTCTGAACTGTTTATAGTAAGAAGAAAAGACAGCTAATACGTGCCACTAAATGGGGTACATTGTTGGTCTTACAATATTGTGTTTCACTAGTCAGCTGAGACATTTCCCTGTTTCTCTGTCCAGGGTTCTCCTTGTCCCCTGTATGCTGCCCCTTCCCCTGTTCCCAACCCCAAGCCATGGCAGTTCCTTATGTGACTTCGTGAAAGAGAAAGTTGTAGTCTATAATTGTTCTTGTTGAAGTACCTCAGATAATGACCCTATCCTTCTCCCCGAGTTCTCTCATATGCTTGTTGCTCCTTCTATGCATGTTCTTGGTCTGAGATTTTCTTCTTCAATCCTATCTGGTTTCAGTTTCTCAGAAATTGTTCATAGACTCCAGTCTACTATGCATTCTTAATTTTATTTTTATGTTTATTCAATAATTTTAATATATATATAATTTTTGAATTTGCATTTCTAACGTTTGATATGGAAATAGAGATTGCAATATTTACATGTTAAACCTGTCAGTCACCAAATTCATTTTTGCTATTGTTTAATTATTTTTAGCTGTTCAGTAGCCCTATCAGTTTTAAGGGTTGATCTTCATATCCCTACTCACTTTAATAGAACTGAGAGCTTTTCATTCCTCTTGAAATATCTCATGACTACTTAGAGGTCATGTTATATATACTTCACACAATTAACAAATCAATAGCCCCTTTCTTAGCTTATGCTCTGAAATCTGAATTTAGTATTATTTTAAAATATTAGTGTTAGAAAACAAAGTTGTAGATTTGGTATACAGGTCTATTTATTTAAAAAACAGAATTCACACTTTTACTCACGAGATGCATCACAATATGTATATTTGCAAAGAAACATGCTGTTCTATATTGAGGTTAATTTGCAAAAATGGTTTTCCATGTAATTACTATCTCTATGACATCACAACAGTTCTATTTATGTGATTGGTAATCCTGATAAAAGTAGAGGTTTTGGACATTGCCTAATCTTTGTTAATTGAACTTGAATATTAATAAGAAAGAGTAAGATTACTCTATTTGTAAAAATATTTGGAATGAAAACTGTCAGCTTGAGACTTTAATGTGAAATAAACTATATTTCACAGAGATTATTTGTATTCTAAGGTATTTTCGACTTTGACAACTTTAAAATTGTATTCTATGCTAGGCAGAAAAATGACATTACATAAAATCATAACATCAGTGTGGAGCAGAGATTATAGTTGTACTCTTAGTCATTTTATTTTGCTGTAAATGAAATTCACTGTTCAGCATGGCCTCCTGAACTATATTTTCCAGTCAAGTTATTTTGTAAAGATTAAATTAAATTCATTGCAGGGTACATGCTTTCAGAGACTGTAACAATTTCTATCTGTTTGAACTATAACATGATTTTTTTTTAGTGTAGGAAAAAGTTCAAAAGACAGTTTTTCATCTCACTGCACCTTTTCAGAACAGTTCTCATACCTCACCTACAAGGTTTTATTAAACACAAATTGAAGTGAACCTATGTCAGTAAGAAATAATAAAAACATACCTTCAAAGGTCTGCTTTGCTTTCTCAGAGTAGGAGCTTAAACTGTACTTCTAGGATTACATAGAGAGTGTAGCAGTTTGGTAGAATTTGAGTAATTGTTATATTTTGAATATTATCAATGCTGAGTAATAAATTGCCATAAAACATTATGTTCTTAGGCAAAATAATGCCCCACCCAAAATGTCCATGCCTCAATCCCTGGAACCTGTGAATACGTTAACGCTACATGTCAAAGGGATTTTGCAGATGGAATTTAAAAGTTGCTATTAAAATTGACCTTAAAATTAGGAGATTATCCTGGATTATCCAATCTAACCACATGGGCCCTTAAAGCTAAAAGCAATGACAGAAATTATCCTTAATTTTTTTCATATTTGGCTTTGGAAAATTTTATGCTTTAGTTGATGAAACACTTGTATGTTGTGAGTGCTGTGTGAATTTTGATTTCTTTTTCATTATATTTAATTAATGTATGAATTGAGATAATTGCTATATAAATATTTTAGTTTAAGTTGTGGCATTTTATTTAAATCCCACTATAAAAAAAAACTACTTACTAAATGTGCACACTCATTTTTTATCTCTTTTATGCCCTCAATAATCCCTTGAGGCAGGCATTTTTCTCTATTTTATTGATGAAGAAACTAAGGAATTAGTCACATAGTAACTAGAAGCATCAAGATTAGAATTCAGGTCTGTTTGATTCCAATATCAGTGATTTTTCCCCATACACTATTCTGCCAATCAGCAGTTTTTAATGTTTATATTAGAAAAGAAGAAAGATTTGAAACCAATGGGAAAGATAGTGGATAATTAAAAGTCAATGGAATTGATAAACCTTTAGGTGGACTCATCAAAATGAAGAGGAAACACACATAAACAATATACAAGGTATATATTTTTAAAACTTCAACCATATTTCTATATACTAACAATAAAAAATTTTGAAGTTGAATCAACAAAAAAATACCATATAATATTAGGAATTAAAAATGGCCATCTTACGGACCCTCCAGACATTAAAAATATAATAACAAAATATTATTAATAAGTTTATGCCAAGGAATTTGACAACTTAGATGAAATGGACAAATTTCTTGAAAGACACAAATTACTGAAACTGTCTAAAGAAGAAACGGAAAATCTGAATAGTTCTATATTTATGAAAGAAATTGAATTCTTTATTAAAAATCTTCTAGCAAGAAAATATCAGGCACAAACATTTAAGGAGCAAAAAATAGTGATTTTATGCAAACTTTCCTAGAAAATAGAAAAGGTAGGAATACTTTAACTTTTTTTTATGAGGCTGCATTTCTCAGATGACACAGCCATAGAGACATTAAAATATAAGAAAATTACAGCTCAGTACACAGATACAAGACTTTTTAATAAAATATTATCATACTGAATATAAAAAAGGATAATACACCTTGGCTAAGTTATTGATCCCTGAAATGTAAGGTTGGTTTAACATTTGAAAACAATCAGTGCAAAATACCCTATGCTTTAGTTTCCTGGTTGCTAAAACAAATACCATTCAATGGGCTGGTTTAAACAATGGAAATTTGTTGGCTTACAGTTTTGATGCTAGGAAAAGTCTAAAATCAAGGCACTATCCAGAATACTGTGGTAATATAGGTTGGCTGCAGGGGATCCTTGGTCTTTGGCTTTTCTGTCACATGGTAATGTACATGGCAACCTCCCTGATTTTTCTGGGTTTCATTGACTTCCAGCTTCTTTCCATGGTTTTCTCTCTGTGTGGCTTTCCTTATAAGGCCTTCGGTAATAGGATTAAGACCCTTTCTGATTCAGTTGGGCCACACCTTAACTGAAGTAACTTCATCAAACCGTGCTATTTAACTTTGGGTTCACACCTACAGGAATGGGTTAAGATGAACAACGTGTTTTTCTGGGGTACGTAACTCCAACCCCCCTCACCGTATTATAAGAACAACAACAAGAAGAAAAAACACAACAAAAGATCACCTCAACAGATGCTGAAAAGTACTTGATTATATTCAACCCCATTTGTGATAAAAGTTCTTAGCAAACTAGAAATTGAAGCTGTCTGCCTCAACACAATATATAACATCTATGATAAATCTACAGCTAACATCATACTGAATTCTTTTTCCCTAAAATTGGGAATGTGCAAGTATGCCCATTCTCATTGTTTTTCTCCATTGTGTATGTAAAGTCCTAGCATTCAAGAAGACAGACAGACAGAAAGAAGTGAAGAAAGGGAGGGAGGGAAAGAAGGAAGAAAAAAGAGTGAAATAAATAAAGAACAAAAAGAAGGAAGGGAGGAATGAAAGAAGGGAGGAAGAGGAAGTAAAGGAAGAAAGAGCATACAATTTAGAAAGGAAGATTAAACTGTCTTTATTTGCAGATGACATGATCTTGTATATAGTGAAAAAAAGTTGTTAGAACTAATGAGTAAATTTAGCATGTTTCACAGGATACAAGATCAAAATAAAAATCAATTGTTATTTCAATTCACCAGTGATGAAAACTTGAAAATTGAAATGGAAAAAAGTTTATAATAGCATTACAAACATGAAATATTTAGGAGACAATCTAACAAAATATTTACAAAATCTGAACACTCAAAAGAAAAAAATTACTGAGAAAAGTTAAAGAACTAAATAAATTGAGAGATATGCCAAAGTATGTCTGTATATTGGAAAGTGTAATATATTACAGTTACAATTCTTTCTCAAATTCAAAGCAATATTAATCAAAATCCCAGCCAGCTTCTTTTTAAAATTGATGAACTGTGGTTATGGGGGAGGAAATTGACTAGAGAGTGGTACAAAGAAACTTTTTCGGGGCAGTGGACATATTCTATATCTTGATTGTGGTGGTGTATAAATTTTTTCAAAACTTATTGAAATGGTATGTTTTATTATATGTAAATTAAAACTCAATAAAGTTGATGTTAAAAAATTGAATGTTAGACACAAAAGTTCTTAAATATGTCTTTTGACTGTCTAGCCACACCTAAAGAAGCTATTCTTACTGGACAGCAAGTTGAGTAGTTCCTTTCTTGAACCTTCCTTCCTTTCTCTTCCTGTTGTTTACCATGGTCTCTAAATCCCCCTTAAACATATATGAAGTGTTTTAGTTTGCCAAAGGCTATCAATGCAAAAATTCCAGAAATAGGTTGGCCTAGGAGAAAGTAGAGAGAGACTGGCAGACCTGCCATCTTGCCTTGCCACATGGCAGGACTCCAGGATCTGCTAAAAGCCAACCTTTGGTGAGAAAGCATCTTTGATGATGCCTTAATTTGGACATCGTTGCAACTTTGGAACTGTATGCTTTTATCCCTAATAAATCCTCATTATAGGAGCCAACACATTTCTGGTATTTTGGCATTGGCAGCTTTAGCAAACTAAAACAGAAATTGGTACCAGAAGTGGGTACTGCTGCTAGCATATACCAAAAATGTAGGAATGGTTTTATGAATGGGTACAGGGAAGATTCTGGAGGAATTGTGAGATGCTTGGTAGAAAAGGCCTAGATTGCTTTGAAGAGACTGTTAGTAGAACTGTGGGCCCTGAAGTTACTTCTGATGTGGCCTTAGACAGAAATGATGACTGGAAGGTGATCCTTGCTCTAAAGTGGCAGAGAACTTGGTGAAATTGACTCCTGATGTTAGACGGAAGGCAGAATTTGAAAGTGCTAAGCTTGGACATTTAGCTGAGTAGATTTCCAGACCAAATGTGGAGAATTCAGCCTGGCTTCTCCTTGTAGCTTATAGTAAGATGTGAGAGAAAAGAAATAAGCTAAGAACTGAATTCCTGAGCACAAAGAAATGAGAAATTGATGGTTTGGGAAGTTCTGAGCTTCCAGAAAGTGAGTCTCCAGAAACTAGTGCCCCCATGTGAAGACTTAACTGAACTCGAAATCAGGTAGTCATTTCCTTGCAAGTCAAGATTCAAAATGCAGTTATCTAGAAAGGATTTCTGGAAAGTCTTACTGTCTGATGGTTGGGACCCCTCTCAACTGCATGCCAAGCCAACAAGCTTTTTGTGAGATCTGTATGAACTAAAACACTGTCAGTCTGGACTAAAAGGCACAGAAAAGGGAAAAATTGAAGGAGAAACCACTTCAAAAGCAAAGCCATGGAAGCTGAGGTATGAACTTAAGATATCTTCTCAGGCCAAGAGAGGGACCCCACCCATGTGTACAGGAAGGGTGAGTTTGCCCTGGCATTTGAAGAGACTGGGCCTTCCAGCTCATTGTTCAGGAAGAGTTCAGGTGCCCCAGGCTTCAGAGAGAGAAGAGGCACATTCCCCAGAGGTTAGAGAGAGTAGGTCACCATCCCACTGTTCTGAGGGGGTTGGGCCTGTGTGCTATGCCATGGATTAGGGAGAATGTTGCCACCTCCCTGCTCGCCCCCACCCCTACCACTGTGCTAAAGGAGTTGAGAATGGGCCCCAGAGATTGGGGAGATTGTGGCCATCATGCTAGTGTTCTTGGAGGGTGAGGTCTAGAGCTCAGTGACACCACCCAGATGCTTGATAAGGGTGAGGATGGAACCCAAAAGATGGCCATTGGGCAAGCCTGTGGAAGGGGTAGGCCCCCATGAGACCCTGAGGAGAAGAAACCATCATTTAATAGATGATACTCAGACTTCGAAATCTAATGGAGTATGCCCTGCAGGTTTTCAGAAATGTTTGGAACCTGTGATGCCTGTTTTCCTTCCAGTTTCTTTCTGTGGCAATGGAAACATTTATCCTGTGAGTTTCCTTCTTTTGTATATTGGGAGCAGATTATGTGTTTTCTAAGTTTCACAGATTTATAGCTAGAGGGGAAAATTCTGTCCCAAGACAGACTTCATGCCTATAACTGATTTTTTATGAGATTTTGTGCTTAGCATTGCTACTAAAATGATTTAAAGCTTTTTGAAATATTGTGATGTAATTCATGTATTTTGCATATGGAAAGAACATGCCTTTTTGGGATTCAGAGGGTGGAGTGTGACAGTTTGAAGTTTTTCGTGAATCCCAGAAAAGATAATGTTGTTAAAACTAATACATTCCTGTGTGTGTGTGTGAACCTTTGATTGCATTAAATTAAATTAATTGACCTTTGATTAGATCACTTAATTGGATTGCTTTAAGCTTTTGATTGGACTCCCTCAGTGAGGCGTGACCCAGGTTAGGGTCTCCACCCTCTTGCTGGGTCTTATATAAACTGAGAACACACACAGAGAAAGAAGAGTCACAGAAAGGGAACTCTGCATTTTGACCCTGCCATGTGTGACAGAGGACTCCAGGTTTGCCTACAGGTGAAGAAAGAGAGAGAAGCCCTCAGAAGCTCAAGGAGAGAGGCCCAGGGACAGATGCCTGATTGCCCACAGCTGAGCTCAAGGAGAAAATAGAGAGACCGTCAGACCCACCATCTTGCCTTTCCACGTGGTAGTACTCCAGGATCTGCCAGCAGCTGATGTTTGGTGAGAAAGCATCTCTGATGATATCTTGATGTGGGAATTTTCACAGCCTTGGAACTATAAGCTTTTATCCCTAATAAATCCCCATTATAAAAGCCAAGACTTTTCTGTTATTTTTGCATTGACAGCCTTAGCAAACTAAATCATAGTTTTACTGTGTTTTTATTTTATACTCTCTCCACAAAGATTATGCCTACTGAGTTTTCTCTTTACCACTCTGAGCAGCTAACCTACTTTTTAAATTTAAATCAGTTCTCTTCCTAAGAGAAAGTCTAATGCCAGGTGGGAAAAAGGTTTTTTGTGTTGTTTATTTTTATTTTGTTTTTGTGTGCTTTAATTTTCTTAACCTTGATACGCATGTTTCACTTTCACTCTACTTCCAGTTTCTCCCCATTTTTACCTTTCTGCCATAATCACTGTAATATTTAAACACAAACTTTTAAAGGAGACCCATTCTTTTATTCCAGTCACCAGCTTTTCTACTTGTATGAATACAAATCTATATGAAATTATATTTTACTATAACTACAACTTATAAGCTTGAAATAAAAAATGCTTGGAGCAACTTATATCAATGGCTTGAAATCATTCTTCTTCTTGTCAAAGATTAGTCTGTGTTAGTTCACTTTAAGGGGAAACCCTCTCATAGAAATAGACTTAATTATTACATGGTGGTCTGATGTATTAATTTTTTATGTGATAAAAAGTGGCCTGGCATTATTATTACTTTTCACAATAACTTTTTTTAGGGTATTTTGTTCTTCTAAATCAGGGGGTCTTAACCTTTTTTGTTCCACAGACCCCTTTGCCAGTCAGGTGAAAACCACAGACCCCTTACTAAGTCTACATTACACTGTCTGTTATTTAATAAATATATCACAGCCACACCAACACGTCCCCACAAGAATAATGTTTTTTTTTTAATTTAAATTCAAGCTCATAGACCCCTTGTTAAGAACCCCTGTTCTAGATGAACAACTTTTAAATATATGCCAAATATTTTTTTTTTCATCTAATTTTCATTAATTAAAAAAACTTACTGGGAAAATATATGATTTATCATAACAATTGTAATTTACTTTAAAGAATAGTAAAATGATGCTGCATGCATTTTAAAAGATTACTTTTTGTTGTTGTTATCTAGCAAGTTACCACATATTATAAGAACTTTGTAGTATCTTTATTTTTTTTTTATCATGCAAAGCATTTTCTTTTATCTCTGATCAGAAAGCTCAAAAGAATCCCAGGCAGAGTTCTTTAAAAAACATTTTTATAGATGATTGTCCTTTCAAAACAGTACAAAAAGATTAAATTAGAATAAATTCTGTCAGAATTTACAGATATAATTCCCATAAGACTTCTCATCCATTTCTCCTTTGTTATTTAACAATGCTATTTCCAGTTTGGAAAAATACCATATTTTTCTCTATCATTATATTATCTTTTGTTTTAGTAAGTCTTGTTACTGATTGCATGAAATGACATGATAAAGAACACAATTTCCCTATCTTGTGTATCTCCCTTTGCTATTTATTAAAATTGGTATTGGAAATACCAGCATTGAGCTATCTCAATTGTTTTTTGTGGTTCAGAGTAAAGTTCTATTGTAAGCATCTAATGAAAAAAATTAATCATTCCTATTTGAAAAATTGTCTTCAGATAAAATACTGGTAGAAAATTTGGCTGTACATATTCCTTCAAATGTGTTATTTAATGTATTTTTAAAATTAGTTCATATGCTACAGGAAAGTCTTGCTATGGATATATATATTATTTGGATCAAAGTTATAAATAGGGATAAGGTGAAGTGAATTCTAAAAAGATTTTCATTCATGAACAATTTTTGGTGATTAAGAATGTAACTGGAGAACTGTTAAATCAGAAGTTGTATTTGGTAGGCATCTAGGTCAGAGTTGATGGAATGACTTGTTATGAAGAAGAATTGAACAAATTGCTTTTATCAGTTTTAGTCATCTTTGATCAGGGTCAAAGAAAAAGAGAGATGGCTCTTGTGGATTTCATCTTAGCTGGATAAAAGCTTTGGACACATCTTTAATTTAAAGTCTATAGTAGAGTAAAAAGACCATAGACAAAATATGGGAAAGCTAGACTTTAGCTTTCTCTACTCATTCAACAGATATAGAGTAGATATGGATATAGATGTAAACAGTACAACAGGTTATATAATTAACTTTTTTACTGTAAGTAAATATAGTTAAATAAATACATATATAAAGCAACTAACTGGGATTCATTCATAGATTATTTGTTAACTCATCACATCTAGTTCTCTTTAATCATTGCTAATTAATTAGATAGGTCCAAAATAACTTTAAGTAGAAAAAATTATTTTCTATTAAAATTTTAGCATTTTTCTTTATAATATAATAATATTAAACAACAAAAATTTCTGAATAATAAGGCACAGAGGGATTTGAGAATCAAGATTCTAGTATATTCCTACTGATTCAATATAGAACTACACTTAAACCATCACAAGGTATTTCCTTTGGGAAAAAGAAATATTCAGAGTTGATGAATGAAAACTTCATTAGCAATGTATTTTGGTGTCTTAATTCCCCTAGTGACTTTTTCCTATATTCAAAATCATAGTATCAATACAAGATAAACATCATTATTTAAATTTATAATATCGAAACACTATTATCATCCATAATTGACAGAGGCAATTTAAAAGCAAGTCAAGAAAGTTTTGTTCAGAAAAAGTAGCAGACAGTCCTTTAGTAATAATGGGATTTCTGACACTTAAAAATTACCCAAATTATGGAGCTATTTTACCATGTTAGATCAAATTTTATACAATTAAATTTTAATTTTACAAATTAGGAATAGGTCATAGATAGAGCACATAATTCTCATTATGGGTTGATGGCTTCTAAAAGCAGAAAATTGATAGATAATAATTTGAAATCTTAGGTTGACACTCTACCAGAGGCATAATATGAGGAATCAAGGAGAAAAGATAGTCTACTGTGAATAACAATCAAAGAGAGATAATTTTCATCCTAGGTAAAGCAAGAATTAGGGCCAAAAGTATTTGGCTCTAAAGAAAGATAGAGTCGAGAAGTTAACTGATTATATATTTTTACTTAACAAAAAAGAGAGGAGTTAATACTTTTTACATTTTGACTATCAAAGCAATTAAGGAGTAGCTTTTTTGTGCAGAAAGAAGGTAAGAAACTGAAAGCTTTTCATTGATTTCACAGTCCTTTCTCTGGTTCTCTAGAGCTAATAGCACCAGGTATAGCAATATGACAGGGAAAATCTTGTGCTTGATTAGATAACTTTATTATTTTAGTCACGGCACAGAGTCCATATGCAGAATTCCTGATAGGAATTGGAATTTTTTGGCTGAATGTTATGCTGCCTGAGAGACATGATTAAATTATCCCTTGGCTCATATTTTAAGTAGGAACTAGATAAGACCTTTTAGTTTGATCCTAAAGAAGGGACTACTTTGTGAGGTAATTTTGGCTAAACATTTACAGGGAGAAAAAGTGACAAACCTATATTGGCAGTTGTTAAGTCTTAATTATAAGTTGTAAATTGGTGGTCCGACAGTATTTTTCCCTTTGGCTAAATAGGAACATCAGTTACTGAATTTTTGTTGTTATTTCTGAATCACTTCTCCACTGTGTTATCATCCAGTGGTATGATCATCCTCTAACCTTTATTTATTGAGCTCATGTATAATGATGATGATTAGTTATGACTGCCCTATCTTATATTTGTATAGTACTTAATAGATTTTAAAGTGCTTTTATGGACATTGTCTCTTTTAATTCTTAAAACAAACTTGTGCATTAGGCAAGATAGGTAGACAATATTATTTTCCTATTACTCCTAAAGTTTGTAAATGGAAGAACCAGCACAAATTTCTAGGGTTTTTGGCATGCATTCCAGTGTTCTTTTAGTTTTACAATGTTGCCTCTCCAAGTCTCACTAAACTGAAAAATAAAAGTAGTAAAAAGAAAAAAGAAATTTTTTATCTTTTGGAGATATTTCAGAGATAAGCTTTTTATGTTTGATCGAGTTAGTTATATTAAAATGTAGATATTAATGGCTTTAATGCTTTTTAAAGATGCTCTTTTTGAACATTTCCTTTCGTCTGTATCTTCTGTTGAAATCCTACCCATCTTTCCAGTGACATATTAAATGTCATTTCCTCCACACACTTGACTGATCTCAACAGATAGAACTTTGTTCGCTTTGCTTCACATTCAAATGTATTCCTCCCAATAATATTTTGTTTAAAGAATAGTCTCTTTATAGTTGCTTAGGTTAAATAAAATTTAATAGTGACAAAATTAAAACTAATAGGAATAGAAAATAAGAGACTGAATAAATGAACAATGGAGAGGAAGCTTAATGAATTGACTAAGAGCACAGACTTTGAAGCCAGATTTCCATACTTAAATCTCAGCTCTGCCACTTAGTAGCCACACAACCATAGGTATATATTGTCTAATAAATTGTTACACAATTTTCTCATCTGCAAAATGGAATCATAGTATAAGTACCTACCTCATGGGGTTAACTTACAACAATATTCATAGTATGTATATTTTGTTATACACATGTTTTTGTTTATAAACATGTTTGTTTTTAACAAAACAATTTTTTTATGATTATTATTAAAATAACGTAATAGAAACAGCACATTAAAATTGAAAACAATGAAGTTTTACATATCTTAATATAGTAATAATGGATACTGATTCCTTTAAGGTATTGCCTTCTCTAGCAATTTTAAAGATTATTCCTTCCCTAAAGTGTAAGTGAGAGTTTGAAGATTCATTTTGTTTTGTTGCAATAATGCCAATATTGAGGGCCATTTTATTCTGTGTCTGGTTCTCCAACCAATTATTTGAAGTCATTTTGACTTTATTGCTCTCAAAGTGTCCACTGGAATGAATTCGTTCAAGACTGGGAATGCATCTGCCTTGTTTTCCTTTGTGTGATCAGTAATCTTGCATAGTGCTTGGTACATAGTTGGTAGAGATAAATAAATGATTGCCTCATTTTCTTCCTATTCTCTTCTCCTTCATCCCTCATTCAAATTCTCTGTATACTGAAGGGTTATTCTCCAAGTACCATATTTACTTTACTTCATCTCTTTTTATTGTTCCCAGTAAACCCCCCACTCTTTCTCTGTCCTATGCTTTACATCCTTTTCCATTTACCATCACCTTTTTCTATTATAAGAAGATGATAAAATGGACTAGGTACATATCAAATTTCTTTAGTCAGGATCTAATTCTATTCAGAGTACTGATGTATCCAACTAAAAGACCACAAGGTGTAGCCATTTGTCAAAGTTTAGGCATCATTGTGTGTGAGGTGTGTGTGAGAGAAGATTGTTTAAAGTAGGGACAAACAGCTGGCAGATGATTCTTTTTGCCCCTTCCATCTCTTCTTTTTTCCTTCCTGGAGCTCCAGTATCCATTTTTGCTGACTTTGAGGTTTAAAAAAATATGGTCCATGTATGGTAGAAGAGGAAGATGGGAAGGAGTTGGTTTCCTCATAAGTATGGTGCCAACACTCTGCTCTTAGACTATTTTTCCTCTATTTTTATAAAAAAGAGAAAAAAACTAACTTTTTTTTGGGTTTCAGTTATATGCAGCTGAAACTGTTATATAGAGCACTTTCAAAAAACATTGAGGGGGTCAGCAAAATGAGGCATAATAGCAGAGACCCTGATTTGGGTCCTACCCCCCAGTGTGATCCTAATCATTTTCAGCAAAAATACAACCATGATGTGTTTGATGTGCATGGATTTCTTACATAAGCCAGCAAATGGTACAACTGAGTTGCTATTGCACTGTTCAATTTCTTGGTTTGGTTTGAGGAGGAGTGGTGAGGGTGGGGAAAGCTAAATGGCTTACTGCACCATAAAACAGAGAAAGAATGAGTCTAAAGAAGTAAGTCCTAGAATTTGTAGAGATAGTAGGCAGCTCCTGGACCCATAAAGGTTATAAAATATGGATTATGCCAAATTTATTTAAAACTCAAAAGAATAGGAAGACTATAGATTGATATGAAGTTAACAGAAATTACTCCAAGAGTAAGTTACAATTTGTAAGTTTCATTTGTAATGGAGTAAAATTTTTAACATGACTGTTAAAAAGTGCTACTAAAATAAAACCATATTTTGTTAGAAAGTTGTGTAAATAGGACACTAACTTGCTTAAAAGGAAAGGGGTATGATCACCGAAGCTCTTTTATAACATTTATTATAGTCTTTCTGGTATTATTGTTAGTTGCCTGTCTTTCCCCATTGGATGGTGAGTAACGTGCTATATTATTCTTTCTTGCACTTTGTGATGCTTAGGCTAATGTGTCAGCTCAGCCAGGTAATTGTGCCCAGTTGTTTGGTCAAGCAAACACTGGGCTAATTGTAATACAAGGGCATTTATGTACTTTAGTCATCAGTGAGTTTACTGCATAGATGGGTGATCACATCTATGATTAACCAGGGAGATTGCCATCAGCAGTGAGTAACGTTTTATCCAATCAGTTGTATGCCTTAAAAGGGGACGTGATTTCAGCATTCAGGGAGAATTTTCCCAGCTTGTCTTTGGACACCCAACATCTCCTGGACCTTCATTGGAATTTCACTGAAGCCCCTGGTTTGCAGCCTGCCTGTGGAATCTGGACTTGTGCATCCCCACCCTCATGTGAGAGAATTTTATAAAATATCATTCTATTTACAGATATCTCCTGTTAATTCTGTTTCCCTAGAGAACACTGACTAATACAACTTAGTACCAGCAGTGGTTCTTGAGGAACAGAGTCTTAAACATGGGATGTCTGAAGTGGTTCTAGAAGTTTTGCAATTGGCTCTCGACTCTAATTGGATGCAATGGTAGTAATGACTCCCTTTCCAATAATGAAGAAGCCACTAACAGTCCATGGCATGAGTTGGCAATGGAGACATGCAAAATATCATCACTGGATTCCCCTACTTCCATGCTTATAAGAGGCAAGGAATTGGGTGAGAGTGTCTTCAACACCTTAACAGAGTTTTGTGGAGTCAAAAGTTACAATGATGTTGGCTGGCTCCTCCTAGATGCTCTGGATAGAGTTACAAAAGAAAGAGATGAGCTAAAGGCTTCAAATTTGCAACTTAAATGCCATATGAATGATTTGAAAGTTTCTATATGTGCTCTGAAAGTAAATCTTGTTTCTTACAGTCAGAGGCTTGAGATATCTGAAAACCAGACTCAGACTCTCATTGTACGAATAGCAGAGTTACAAAGGAAACTAAAATCTCAACCTTGCAAGGTATCTGTGGTTAAAGTGAAGGCATTGATTGGAAAGGAGTGAAACCCCAAGGATTGGGATGGAAACATATGGGATGATGACAATATTGGTGGGGATATTGGAAACCTAAATTCTGCTGAGACTTTTCCAGATAAACCTGTGATGGCCTGCCCTGTGCAGACCACACTTTGTCAACCTTGTATCACTTAGCCTCCAGCCTTCCCCAGAGAATCAGAACCTCCTTCCAGCCCTGAGGAAGGAACCAGCCAAACTAAAGCCTGTACTGCCCAGCCTCTGGTCTGCCCCAGGGAGTGTGGACCTCCTCACAGCCCTGAGACAGGTACCAGCCAAACTCCAGCATGCACTGCCCAACCTCCACCCTACCCTGAGGAATCTGCCTTCCAACCCCTGCCTGAAGAGATTAATCCTGTCTTACCAGATGAAAATGCAGTGGAATGCTCTGAGGTCAGTAGCTTGCAAGGCATATCTAATCCTTCTGCTTACCCTCCTCCACCACCCCTCTTCTCTTAGAGACCTATTACTAGACTAAAATCACAACAAGCCCCCAAAGGTGAAATACAAAGTGTAACCCATGAGGAAGTATGCTGTACTCTGAAAGAACTGCATGAGTTTTCCAACTTATATAGACAGGAATCAGGGGAATATGTGTGGGAATGGATACTAAGGGTATAGGATAATGGTGGAAGGAATATAAAGTTGGATCAGGCTGAATTTATCTATATGGGCCCACTAAGTGGAAACTCTGGATTCAACGCTATAGCTTGAGGGGTTAGAAAGGGCTCTAAGAGTTTGTTCAGGTGGCTCACTGAAACATGGAACAAAAGATGGCCTAGCATGTTTCAGGTTGAGATGCCCGATCTCCACTGGTATACAGTAGAAGAAGGAATTCAAAGGCTTAGAGAGATTGGAATGGTAAAACAGATTTACCATTCAAGACCTGCCCACCCATTCCAGGAATGTCCAGAGGGCACACCTTTAACCAGGACTGTGAGGAATAAATTTGTAAGACTAACTCTATCTTCCCGGAAGATCTCTGTGGTTGCTCTTCTTTGTAGTCCAGATATTACTGGGGGTGGGGTGGGGGGGGAGGGGAGGCTGCAGTGGAATTATAATCCTTAAACATTATGGGGATGATTGGATCTCGGGCCAGTAAACGTCAAGTATCAGCAGTTAATCACCAAAGACAAGGTGGGTGTGGCTACCGTGATGAAAGGCAGATTCAAAGCAGCACTCAAAATAGTCTGAGTCACATAGAGTTATGGCACTGGCTGATACATCATGGGGTACCTAGAAGTGAAATAGCTGGGCAGTCTACTAAATTTCTTCTGGATCTGTATAAGCAGAAGAGTTCTAGGTAGAGTGAACAAAACCCCAACTCGAATTACAGATGCAGAGAATCATGGCCCCTAATCAATTTTCAGACTTGAGACAGGTTACAGACCCAGAGCTCCTTGAATGAGGAGAAGGCCAGGTCCCCTTAGGGAAGGATCCTGTTAAACTGCCAAAAATTTATACTGTTAATCTTCCTCCCAGCATTCCCCAAGGAGACCTACGGCCTTTTACCAGAGTAACTGTGCATTGGGGAAAAGGAACTGATAAGACATTTCAGGCATTATTAGACACTGGCTCAGAAGTGAGATTAATTTCAGGAGACCCAAAACGTCACTGTGGTCCACCAGTAAGAGTAGGGGCTTATGGAGGTCAGGTGATTGATGGAGTTTTAGCTCAGGTCTGTCTCACAGTGGGTCCAGTGGGTCTCATTCTGTGGTTATTTCCCCAGTTCCAGAATGCATAATTGAAATAGACATACTTAGTAACTGGCAAAATCCCCACACTGGATCCCTGACTTGTGGAGTGAGGGATATTATAGAACTGCCTTTGCCTAGCAAAATTGTAAATCAGAAACAATACTGGATTCTTGGAGGGATTGCAGAGGATAGTGCCACCATCAGGGATCTGAAGGATGCAGGGGTGGTGGTTCCCACCACATCCCCATTCAACTCTCCTCTTTGGCCTGTGCAAAAAAAAAAAAAACCAAATGGATCTTGCAGGATGATAGTAGATTATCACAAAGTTAACCAGGTGGTGACTCCAATTGCAGCTGCTGTCCCAGATGTGGTATCATTGATTGAGCAAATAAACACATCCTCTGGTACCTGGTGTGCAGCTATTGATCTGGCAAATACTTTTTCCTCAATTGCCATTAGTAGCAGTTTGCTTTCAGTTGGCAAGGCCAGCAATATACCTTCGCTGTCCTCACTCAGGGATATATCAACTCTCCAGCCCTATGTCATAATATTGTCTACAGGGACCTTGACCATCTCTCCCTCCCATAAGACATCACACTGGTCCATTATATTGATGATATTATGTTGATAGGACCTAGTGAGTAAGAAGTAGCAAAGACTCTACACTTATTGGTAAGGAATTTGCATGAGAGAGAATGGGAGATAAATGCAACAAAATACAGGGTCCTTCCACCTCAGTGAAATATCTAGGTGTCCATTGGTGTGGGGGCATCAAGATATCCCTTCTAAACTGAAGGATAAGCTGTTGAATATGGCCCCTCCTATGACCAAAAAAGAGGCACAACGCTTAGTTGTCCCTTTGGATTTTGGAGACAACATATTCCTCATTTGGGTGTGCTACTCCAGCCCATTTACTGAGTGACCGGAAAAGCTGCTAGTTTTTATTGGGGACCGCAATAAGAGGAGGCTCTGTAACAGGCTGCTATGCAAGCTTCACTACCACTTGGACCAGATGATCCAGCAGATCCAATTGTGCTGGCAGTTTCAGTGGCAAATAGAGATGCTGTCTGGAGCCTTTGGCAGGCCCCTATAGGAGAATCACAATGCAGACCTTTAGGATTTGGGAGCAAAGCCCTGCCATCCTCTGTAGATAACTACTCTCCTTTTGAGAAACAGCTTTTGGCCTGCTACTGGGCCTTAGTAGAGACTGAACGCTTAACCATGGGCCATCAAGTTACCATGAGACCTGAGCAGCCCATCAAGAGCTAGGTATTGTCTTGCCCACCAAGTCATAAAGTTGGGTATGCACAGCAGCACTCCATAATTAAGTGGAAGTGGTATATATGAGATAGGGCTCAAGCATGTCCTGAAGGCACAAATAAGTTTCATGAGGAAATAGCCCAAATGCCCATGGCCAGCATCTCTGCCATGTTACCTTCTCTTTCCCAGCCCATAGCTTTGGCCTCTTGGGGAGTCCCTTACAATCAGTTGACTGAGGAAGAGAGAACTCCGGCCTGGTTTACAGATGGTCCTGCACGATATGCAGGCACCACCCAAAAGTCAACAACTGCAGCACTGCAGCCCTTTTCTGGATCATCCTGAAGGGCAGTGATGAGGGCAAATCTTCCCAGTGGGCAGAATTTCAAGCAGTGCACCTGGTTGTTCATTTTGTTTGGAAGAAGAAATGGCCAGAGGTGAATTTGTATACTGATTCTTGGGCTGATGCCAATGGTTTCGCAGGATGGTCAGGGACTTGTAAGTAACATGATTGGAAAATTGATGACAAAGAGGTCTGGGGAAGAAGTATGTGGATAGACCATTCTGAGTGGGCAAAAACATGAAAATATTTGTGTCCCACATGAATGCTCACCAGAGGGTGACTTCAGCAGAGGAAGATTTTAATAATCAGGTGGATAAGATGACCTCCTCTGTGGCTAACACTCAGCTTCTTTCCCCAGCCACTCCTGTCATTGCTCAATGGGCTCATGAACAAAGTGGCCATGGAGGTAAGGATGGAGATTATGAATGGTCAAAAACATGGACTTCCCCTCACTAAGGCTGACTTTGTCACAGCCACTGCTGAGTGCCCAATCTGCCAGTAGCAGAGACCCACACTCAGCCTTTGATATGGCACCATTCCCTAAGGTTATCAGCCTGCTACCTGGTGGCTGCTTGATCACATTGGACCACTTCCACCATTGAAGAGGCAGAGATTTGTTTTAACTGGAATAGAAACATACTCCAGATATGGGTGTGCATTTCCTGCACACAATGCTTCTTCCAAAACTACCATCTGTGGATTTACTGAATGTCATGTCTACTGCCATGGCATTCCACACAGCACTGCTTCTGATCAAGGAACCTATTTCACAGCAAATGATGTGCAGGAATGGGCATATGCCCATGGAATTCACTGGTCTTACCATGTTCCTCATCATCCTGAAGCAGCTGGATTGATAGAATGGTGGAATAGCCTTTTGAAGACCCAATTATGGGGCCAACTGTGTGGCAATATCTTGCAGGGCTGGGGCAATGTTCTCCAGGAGGCTGTGTATGCTCTAAATCAGCATCCAGTCTTTGGTGCTGTTTCTCCCATAGCCAGGATTCATGGGGCCGGGAATCAAGGTGTGGAAATGGGAGTGGCTCTACTCACTATTACCCCTAGTGATCCACGAGGAAAACTTTTGCTTCCTGTCCCTGCAGCCTTAATCTCTGCTGGTCTACAGATCTTAGTTCCAAAAGGAGGAGTGCTGCCACCAGGAAACATGACAATGATTCCATTGAACTGGAAATTAAGACTGCCACCTGGCCACTTTGGGCTCCTCTTACCTCTGAATCAACAAGCAAAGAAGGGAATTATTGTTCTGGCTGGGGTGATTAATCCTGACTACTAAGGGGAAATAGGACTGCATCTACATAATGGGGGTAAAGAAGAGTTTGCCTGGAATACAGGAGATCCTCTAGGGCATCTCTTAGTACTGTCATGCCCTGTGATTAAAATCAATGGAAAATTGCAACAACTCAAACTAAGTAGGACTAACAATGGGCCAGAATCTTCAGGAATGAAAATTTGGGTCACCCCACCAGGCAAAGAACCACGGCCAGATGAAGTGCTTGCCGAGGGTAATGAGGACATGGAATGGTAGTGGAAGAAGGTAGTGACAAATATGAACTTCGACCATGTGACCAGATACAGAAATGAGGACTGTATATAGACATGAATCTTTCTTCCGTGTTTTGTTACGAGTATGACAAAACTAATATCTTTGTTTTCTTCCCTAACCTTTTCTCTTATCATATAACAAGTTGTATTAGTTTCATGTCATAATGTTTAAGGTTGTCAGGTTTCAGAGTGAATATTGCCTAAAGACTTGCATCCTATTCTGTAGGGAATTAATCAGTTTCTGGTTGTATGCAGGAGAGTTGAACATTGTTAGGCAGAAATATATATATATATGCATGCCTGTTATTGTTTTTACTTAGAGACTAAGTATGGTTTAATATAATGTGTGTGGTTGCTGAGTTGACAAGGGGTGAACTGTGATGGTTAGGCTAATGTGTCAACTTGGCCAGGTAATTATGTCTAGTTGTTTGGTCCAGCAAACACTGGGCTAATTATAATACAAGGACATTTATGGACTTTAGTCATCAGTGAGTTTACTGCATAGATGGGTGATCACATCTATGATTAACCAGGGAGATTGCCATCAGCAATGAGTGACGTTTCTATCCAATCAGTTGTATGCCTTAAAAGGGGACGTGATTTCAGCATTCAGGGAGAATTTTCCCAGCTCATCTTTGGAAAGCCAACATCTCCCAGAAACTCATCAAGGACCTTCATTGGACTTTCATAGGAGCCCCTGGTTTGCACCCTGCCTGCGGAATCTGGATTTGTGCATCCCTATGGTCATGTGACAGAATTTTATAAAATCTCATTCTATTTACGGTATCTCCTGTTGACTCTGTTTTCCTAGAGAACCCTCACTAATTCACACTTCCTGTATCACTTTGCAATGTTTAGAACTTAAAATACATTCTGGTAACATTAAATTAGAGATATTTTCAAATAAAAGTATAAATATATTAATATTATGATAAAGTTTGGTTATTTTTGCTAACATACTTTCTTTAAAAGAAGAAAACAATTAAAAATATCCAATTAAATATGAATTTTCACATTTAATATTTACAGATGTTATGATAAGCAATAAATGTAACAATTCTGGTAATGAAATGTGTGCTTTAATTTTTTTTGTTTTACAATCTGAATGACCTGCATGTAAAAGATGATTTTGTTTTCTAAATTAAACTATTGTAAATGGTAAAATAATAAAATAGATGATTTCAATTTGCTTTGCTAAAGGCTGTGCTTATCATTGAATAATTTTATCTTTCAAATTCCAAATTCCTTTAGGAATATGAACATTTTTCTTTATGAAATGGACTTTGAATACTGTAATGTATGCTTATAATGATGGAACAGTTATTTCAATGTCAATGCTAGAAAAAACATCAACAGAAATTTTATTGTTTAATCAAATAAAATCAAGATTGAAAAATATTTCCCTCAATCATAGAGCTCGGTACTTTGTTTAGTGAAAGGGAAAATATGTCACTAGAAGGAAAGTTAGAAGATGAAACACGGGACTGTATAATAGTGAACGCTGTTGTGGACAATGAATGTGGTTAATAGTTCAAATATAACAGTGTTCCTACATGAACTAGAACAAATGTATGTCAATATTACAAGGTGTTAATAATAGGGTGGTATATGGAAAAAAAAACACCCAATGCAAACTAAAAAAAAGAAAAAGCATGCATGTGTATGATAGACATCACCCAACTCCAGGGCAGAGAACACCTGGGTGTGGGGATATGGAGAGGTTTAGTTGCCCCCGAAACACTTCACATATTCAAACAATAGAGCAATTTTTATTAAAACAAACCAAAACATTAATATCTGTTTAAAAAGGTGGGGGAGTGGCTGTGGCTCAAGCAGTTGAGTGCCTGCATCCCGCATGGGAGATCCCAGGTTTGGTTCCCAGTGCCTACTAAAAACAAAAAATGCAAACAAGAAAACAAAACAAAACAAAAAACCAACTCAGGGGAGCCTATGTGGCTCAGTGGTTGAGTGCCGGCTTCCCACATACACGGTTTCATTGTTCAATTCCTGGCCCCAGTGTCTCAAAAAAAAACAAGTAGGGGAAGTAGGAAATTATTACTTCTGAAAGGAAATTAAAAACTTGAAACCAAGAAAGCATAAAACAGGAAAGACATATGGATGAAATACATTCGTTGAATTTACATAAAAGCATCTAGGCTATGGAAGTAATTTTAAAATAAAAACAATAGATTAAAAAATAATATACATTTTTAGGAAGTTGTGAAATATAATTTTTTATTTTTAGCACATGAGACAGTTTATTCTTAGATCAGCAGAGAGAGATTTTATAGCTTAAAGAACTATAAACCCTAATCACTCTATATTTACTATATTTAAAATGCATAATTGTTATTTTTTTCTTTTCATTTTTTTAAAATTAATTTTTAAATATGTACTTTATATCCACTGTGGCAGTTTGAGATTAATTATGAATTCCAAAAAGAGAGATTGTTTGTAAACTGGTCTGTTCCTCTGGGCATGATACCCTTAGATTGTATTAGATTCTGCTGAGATGACTTTGATTCAATTATATTAAGATTAGGGCTTTGATTTGACCATGTCATTATTGTGTAACTCAGGTTAAGTCCTTGTCCCCTTGGTGGGCTGATATAAATGGGCACTCACTCAATACACAGAAGAAGGCACAAGAAGAAAGAGCGCTCCATAGACACGGCAGAGGAGAGGGCTTTGATCCTGAGGTCCCGGGAAGAGAGATGAGCCACTTGCCTGATAGTTTGCAGCTGAAGAGAACAAAGCAGCTGAGCTGAAGAAGCCTGAAAAGAAACAAACCCTATGCTAGCCTGCAGCTGAGATCCGAAGAAGCTAGACCCAGGGATTCTTAAGAGGAAGGAGGAAGGAGGGACCAGGCCCGCCATCTTATTTCAACACATGGCAACTGATTTGGGTGAGAAAGTACTTCTTATGGTACCTTGAGTTGGACTCTTTAGGGCCTCGTAACTGAAAGCTTTTGCCCCAAATAAATATCCTTTATAAAAACCAACAGATTTCTGGTACTTTGCATCAGCACCTCTTTGGCTGACTGATACATCCACTAAGCCAAAACTCTTCCTTATCCCTTGTCCCCATTTCCTGGTAATCTCTCATGTATTTTCTGTCTCTACAAATTTGCTATTTCTAGATATCTCATATATATGACATCATATGATATTTTCCCTATATACCTTACTTATTTCACTCAATATATTCTTAAGTTTCATTCATGTTACAGCATGTCTCAGAACTTCATTCCTTCTCATGGCTGAATGATCTTCCATTTGTGTATGGACATTTTGTTTACCCATTTCTTTGCAGATGTATGCTTGTGTTGGTTGTTTCAACCTTTTAGCTGTTGTGAATTATGCTGCTATGAATATTGGTATACAGGTATCTGTTTGAGATGCTGTTTTCAGTTCGAGTATATACCCAGGAGTAGAATTGCTGGGTCATATAGTAATTCGATGTTTAACTTTTTGGGGAAGTGCCAATCTGTTTTCCACTGCAGCTTCACCGTTATACATTCCAACCAGCAATGCATGAGGGTTCAAATTTCTCCACATCCTCTCCAACACTTGTTTCTTTTTAATAATAGCTATCTTTGTGGGTGTGAAGTGGTATATCATTGTGGGTGTTTTCTTTTTTCAATAATTTTTTTTCTTACTAGACAAGTTGTGGGTTTACAGAAAAATCATGTATAAAATACAGGATTCCCATATAACACCCTATTTTTAACACCTTGCATTGATGTGGTATATTTGTTATTATTGATAAAAGCATATTTTTATAATTGTACTATTAGCTACAGTCCATGGTTTAATGTAGGATTTATTGGGTTGTTTCTCTTTTTTCATGTTGAATTGTTAAAGTTCTTTATATATTCTGGGTATTAAGCCCATATCAGATTTATGGTTTGCAACTACTTTCTCCCATTCTGTCTCATCACTTTCTTGATAATGTCCTTTAATGTAGAAAAGTTGTTAATTTTGATGGAGTCATATTTATCTCTTGTTGCTTTTGTTCATTGTGCTTTTGATATCATATCTAATAATCCATTGTCAAATCCCAGATCATGTATATTTGCCCCTAAGTTATCTTCTAAGAGTTTTATACTTTTAAGTCTTACATTTAGGTTGTTGATCCATTTTGAGTTAATTTTTGTATATGGTGTGAAGTAAGGGTCTACTTTTATTCTTTTGCATATCTATATCCAGTTTTCGTAGCACCATTTGTTGAACAGACTATCATTTTTCATTTAATGTAGTTGATATCTTGTCCAAATCAATTAGTCATAGATGTGAGTGTCTATTTCTGGACTTTCTAGTCTATTCCATTGGTGCATTTGCTTATCCTTATGCCATTACCACACTGTTTTGATTAATATAGCTTTGTAGTGTATTTTGAAATCAGGAATTGTGAGTCCTCCAACTTTGTTCCTTTTTTTCAAAATTGTTTTGGTTATTCAAGGCTCCTTTCAGTTCCACATGAATTTGAGGATCTTCCTTTCCATTACTGAAAAAAATGTTGCTGAAATTTTGGTAGAGAATGCATTGAATTTGTAGGTCACTTTGTTTAACATTGGCATCTTAACAATAATTGTTTTCCAACCCATGAACATGGGATTTTTGGCATTTATTTAGGTCTTATTTAATTTCTTGCTACAGTGTTTTGTGTTTTCAGTATACAAATCTTTCACATCCTTAATTAGATTTATTCCTAGACATATTATACTTTTAGATGCTATTATTAATAGAATTATTTACTTAATTTCTTCTTTGGATTGTTCATTGCTAGTGTACAGAAACACAGTTGATTTTTGTATGTTGTCCTTGCACCCCAGTGCTTTCCTGAATTCATTTACTAGTTTTAGTAGTTTTCCTATTTTTTCTTTAACAAGTCAATTTTTTGATACAATTAATAAAGCATACAATTTATCCAAAGTGTATAATCAATGGTGTTTGGTGTAATCACATAGTTATGTGTTCATCACTTCATCATTATTAAAACATTTACTTTGTTTCAATAATAATAATAATGAACAAAATCCAGACAAACAAGAATATTCCTTACCTCTCAATCTCTCTCTTTACCCTGCTATACATACCTGCTATTTCTGGCTATTGCACAATTATTTATTTGTTTATTAAGCAGTTTTATTGAGATATATTCACATACCCTATGATCTATCCAAAGTGTATAATCAATGGCTTTTTTTTTTTTTTTGGCTTTTAAAAAGTTCTTTATTATAAAATTGTAAGTTAAATAGAAAAATAGATGGAAAGAAATTACAAATTTTAAACAAGAGTGCAAGGCCATTTTAGATTACTATAATCAATTATAAAAAATAGATGGAATAGCAACCAACATTTATAAATGTAAATAATAATTCAAATATAATCAAAGTTAATTATAACATAATTCTAATTTTTATATTATAGCTCTAACTATTGGATATAATAATCTCTAAGAATGAAATAAAATATTAGTTTAGTTATTTAATTTCTATTTATGCCATAATTCTTTCTAGATAATCAGATTCTCATTTGCGAATTTTTCACATCTTATTGGAATGAATTATAATAGATAACAATTTGCCAACTCAAAATTTTATGAGGCAGAAAAACTCAAAATCATGTTCAACAGTAGTCATGCTAAATCATTATATATCCAGATACATTATTTTAATTAAAGAGTATGAATAATAAAGGGTTAAAGAAAAATGAAGTATCCAAAAATATATCCTCCTCCAGCCCGCCTCAAATAAAAGCAAGTGTTTATTTTGTATGAAAAAAAGTACAGAATACTGATCACAGGAACAATTTGCCATTTGTACTGAGTAATTATTGTTCATATACTATAGTATTGTTATTTTACATTTATCTGGTCTACTCCAACTCTTTTTTGGTTACTATTTGCATGGAATACCTTTTCCCAACCTTTCACTTTTAACCTGGTTGCAGCCTTATGTATGAGGTGGGTCTCTTGTAGACAACATATAGATGGCTCATATATTTTTTTATCCATTCTTTCTGTCTATGTCTTTTTTGTTGTTATTATTATTTATTTATTTATCTGGTTACTTTTTAAATTTTTTTTGTTGTGTCTATGTCTTTTGATTAGGGAGATCGATCCATTAACATTTAGCGTTATTACTGTAAAGGTACTACTTACTTCATCCGTTTTGTTCTTCAGTTCTCTTTTTTCATATCATTCTCTTGTCTGTCTTCTTATCCTTTAGTTTACCCTTCCTAATAATCTTAATTTCTAAACCCTTTTCCAAATCTCTTGCCCTTGTTTCTTCCCTTCAGGTTGCAGCACTCCCTTTAATATCTCTTATAAATCTGGTTTTTGGTAACATAGACATAAACAGGATCCTGATAGCTGCAAGAAAGAAGTAGTGTGTCATGAACAAGGTAGCGTCAATAAGATTAAGTACTGATTTATCATCAGAAACCGTGGAGGCAAAAAGACAGTGAGAGGAAATACTTAAAAGTGCTGAAAGAAAATAATTGCCAACCAAGAATTTATGTCTGGCAAGCTTTCTTTAAAATTTTGGAGAGATTAAGACATCTCTTAATACACAAAAGTTGAGGGAGTTTGTCACCACTAGACCTGTCCTACAAGTGATGATAAAGAGAGTGCTTCAGATTGAAAGGAAAGGACATTAGACAGTAGACCAAAGCACCATAAAGAACTAGGATCTCCCCTAAAGGAAACTCCATAGGCAATTATAAACACCAGTACATTGTATTGCATTTTTGGAGTGCAACTCCAATTTTTACTTCTTTTAGGATCTAAAATGGAAATTCATAAAAGATGACAAATTATATGAAGATATAATTTTTGACAATGACATATAAAGGTAGAGAGACAGAGGGTTCTAAGAACATAATTTGTATATGCTATAGAATTTGAGCTGTTATCAAATCAAATAAGGTTTAGATTTCTTATGTGAAACATGAGCCCTATGGTAACTACAAGTAAAATTCCTGAAAAATATGCACAGAAGATAGAAGAAGAGACACAAGATGGTTCACTACAAAATATCAAATAAATATAAGTAGGCAGTAATGGAGAAATTAAGTGAAAAAAATAGTATAACACATACAAAAACACAAATTCTAAAATGGCAGAAGAAAGTCTTGCTGTATCATAGTTACTTTAAATGTAAATGGATTAAATTATCCAGTCAAAAGGCAGAGACTGGCAGAATGGATTTTAAAATCAACCCAACTATGTGCTGTTTAAAAGAGATTCACTTTAAATTCAAAGATACAAATAGGATGAAAGTGAAAGGATAGAAAAAATATTTCATGAGAAGCATACCTAAAAGGAGAGCTGGAGTGGCCATACTAAGGTCAGATAAAATAGATTTTAAGAAAAGAATTGTTACAAGGGAAGAAAAGGGCACTATATAGAAGAAATATATAACAATTATAAATATATATGCAACTAACAGCAGAGCCCCAAAATAAATGAGACAAATATGGACAGATTTCAAGGAAGAGATAGTGTGACATTAATAGTAGGCAGCTTCAATACACCATTTTCAATAATGTATCAAACATCTAGACAAAGGAGAACTAAGGAAACAGAAGACTTGAATGATACTATAAACCAGCTAGACCTACCTGACATATATAGTACATTTAAGAAAAAAAAAAGAGAGAAGAATACACATTTTTCTCCAGTGCATATGGAGATACACTGCATGCAAGTTACAAAACAAATCTCAAAAAATAAAAAAATACTAAAATCAGGGAGTTGGATGTGGCTCAAGTGGTTGAGCACCTGCTTCCCACATGGGAGGTCCTGGGTTCAGCCCTTGGTGCCTATTTAAAAAACAAACAAACAAATAACAAACAAATGAAAAAAACCAACTCAGGGGAGCCAGTGTAGCTCAGTGGTTGAGCACTGGCTTCCCACAAAAGTGGTCTAGGGTTCAATCCCTGACCCCGATACCTCAAAAACAACAACAACAACAACAAAAAACACCTAAAATCATACAAAGTTTCTTCTGCAACCACAGTGGAATAAAGGTACAAATCAATGATACAGTAGAAGACTGGACAATTTACAAGTATGTGTTAATTGAGCATGACAGTGTTATACAACCAGTGGGCCAATGAAATAATCACAAGGGAAATTAGGAAATATCTTGAGGCAAATGAAAATGCAAACACTACATACCAAAACTTAAGGACTGCAGAAAAGACAGCACTGAGAGGGAAATTTACTTCATTAAATTCTTTCATTAACAAAGAAGAAAGACTTCAAATCAGTGATTTAACCTTACATCTGGAAGAACTAGATAAGGAAGAGCAAACTAAACCCAAAGATAATGAAAGGAATGAAAGTACAAAGATTAGAAAGGATATAAATGAAATAGATAATAGAAGAACAATAGAATCAACTAAACCAAAAGTTGGTTTATTGAAATGATTAACAAAATAAAAATTAAAAAAAACTTGAGTTGGGCTGACAAAGAAAAAAAATGGAGAGCACAAATAATTAAAATCAGAAATGAAATGGGGACATTACTACTGAACCCACAAAAATAAAAAGGAATATAAAAGGATACAATTAACAATTCTATGCCAATGAATTAGATACCCTAGATGAAATGGACGAACTCCTAGAAATACAGAAATTATGTAATTTTATTCAAGAAGAAATAGAAGACCTCAATAGATGAGTAACAAGCAAAGAGATTAAATCAATAATCAAAAACTTCCCAACAAAGAAAATCCAGGACCAGATGGCTTCCTGGATGAATTTTACCAACTGTAGCAAGAATTAACACTAATGATTCTCAAACTCTTCCAAAAAAACTGAAGAGAAGGGAACACACCCTAACTCATTCTATTTACTATTTATTTAATAATCGAGAGTTCTTAATAATTTTTATGTATATTACAAATTTCACAATCATTATTTCCTCTTGCAACAATAATTACACAATTACATTGTAACTGAATGATAGAATTTCAATATATAATGCACATAGGGATTTTTATCTAAAATTATTTCCAGAATGCTTGACTATATTTGATGGTATATATTTAAATATTAATAACAATTCTTATAACCTGTGTGTCAGTTATCAATTTATTGCCTCTCAGTTCCACAGTTACCCTCTAATACATGTTCTGCATATGAAATTTCTTTACGAATTTCTCCTTTATGATGAGAATAATGTTGCATTTCTTAGTAGAGGGCACTGAACCTGCTTTGTAGGAGGAAGTTTCTGTTTCTGGCTGCTGTGAGATGAGTTAAGTGGGTGAAAGAATTTGGTGATATACTAGCACAGCCATGTACTCAAAATGTACTGACACTCAGCAACCTCATAACTCTTGTCTATCCTGATGATTGTATTTTTGCAGCACTCTCAACATGGACACCATGTGTTCAACGTCTCCTGTCCACACTGACATTCTTATTGCTTCTGCTTTCTTGTTCCCATCCCAGGTTTGTTTCTCTGTAGTCACCAAGCTACTGTCTTAGCTGGATCTTTGCAAACATTTCCTAACCAGTGTTCTTGCTTCTTCCTTTGCCCCTATTTTCTATTCTCATGTTACACATCTGCTCAGAACCTCTAATAGCTTCCAATCTTTAGATTACAAAACAAAATCATTATTATGGCTTACAAGGACCAACAAGTTCTGGCTCCCCACTCCCTCTCTGAAGTTATTTCCTTCTCTATCCCTTGTTCACTCTCCTCTAGGCACATAGAAATTCCTTGAACTTGCTAAATGAGCAACCACTTCAAACACCATAATGCTCTTTCTGCAAACATCAACCAGCTCACTTCTTCACCTCCTTCAGGTCTTGGTCCTGATCTTATCAATAGAAAAGTCTTTTCTGGCAACCCACATTCAGCATACACAGTCTCCTTTACCCCACTTTATTTTATCTCTGGTACTTTCCCATGTCACATATTAAATGTTTACATGTTCATTTGTTTATTATCAATCTGTTGCCACTGGAATGTAAACTCCATAAGGGAAAACCCTTGTCACATTAAATCACTGCCATATCCTCAGCATATGCTTGGTGTGTGGTAGATTCTCAATAAATATTTGTTGAATGAATAAAATTAATGAATTCATTATTGAATGATTTGCCTTCCTATAATATTTCATTCAGTTCTCACTATTAATTGTATGGAGTAATATTTAATCCCAATTTACAGATAGGAAAATGAGCACAGAGAGTTTAAATTATTTTCCTATAGCAATAATAAATAAACAGCTAATAATAAACAAAGGGTAATAAATGGTAGAAGCATGCTTTTAATTCAGGCCTGTCTGTAATCAAATCCCATGCATGGTTTTCAACTAAATTATACTGACTCTCAGAATTCCTAATGTATATATGACTAGGTACAATCAAATTTATGACAGTATAAAGTGGTCTTTAAATATATGTATATTTAAAAGTATATTTGAAATAAAGATGGTTTACTTTGTTACTTATTTTGTGAGAGTTGGCTTCTTTAGTGTTAAAGTTTATATTAGATCTGTTTTATTATAGTTAGGGTTCCAATTACTCTTTGGAATATCCAAAATTTGAACTGAATCATCACAAATCATCTGGTATAATATAAACTTTTACTATTTACCCTAAAATTTGGCAGCATTAAATTGTGTGTGTTTATTGATCATATGTCTGTTGATTGCTAGTGGTTGATGAGGAGGCTCAACTATCTTGGCTGGGTTTGCTTACACATTTGAGAGTCAGCTGGTTGCAGGCTGATCTACATAGGCCATTGTGGGAACAACTTGGGCAATTTAGACCTACTCCATGTATCTCTCATTCTCCTACAGGTTAACCTGGGCATGTTCTGGCATTGGCAAAGTTGGTAAAGTGCAAACCATGTTGTGCACATCTATTTCAAATCTCTGTTTATTTCTTGTTTTCTAAACTTGTCATTGGCCTAAACAAGTTATTTACATGAGGCTAGAGTCAAGGAGATATGTCTATGTTTATCTTCATTATCTCTGATTTTCTCTTCTCATATGTTGACTTTCTTAACCTCTCATAAGTTTCTCACTTTTTCTCCCCAGAAAAACCATATTGCTAGGAAAAGGCCAAAACAAACAGTAACTACTTTATGGACTTATACTAAGTATAATATGGAAGAACTGATTAAAATAACACATTGATCAAATTCTCATTATATAAAACTCTACCCTAATTTTGAAGGCAGAACAGAAAACAAATTTTATGGGAAGTAGTTTCCAAAGTTGCAATTTTATATATGCTAAATATGAATAACAAACTACACAGAAACATAAATTATGCAAACTTATATCGTAGCCTCCTGTTGTAATTAAGTATGGAAAATACTGTAAAATTTAAACTCTAATAGGATCTATAATTCCTTATTAAAACCTGCTGCAATATTTAATTGCCAGAGATACTCAAGGTCTTCTTCTTACCAAATGAAATCTATTTCATTGAGGATAAAGGGTAAAAACAAAAAAATTAACTAGGATGAAAGAAAATCAAATCAAATTGTCCCTGGTTCAGTTACTGCACTGCTTTTTGGGTTTGTTATGAGCATAAAATGGAAGAACTGATTAAAAGAACATATTATATTTGGTATTTTAGGCAAAATTTTATAGGAGAAAAGGATAAACATAATTAGTGATGTAAAAAGCATTATAAAGCGTCTCCCTCAAATTATCAACAGCTGAGTTTAATTGGCCTTTTAGGTCATAAAATCACTGAGCTTCTAAATTTGAGGCCCAAAGAAAATTTTCTTACAAGTGTCCCGAAATATATTACAGTTACTCATGCTGAATACTTTGAAATTTCAGACACAATTATTTTAAGATCTTTTCCACACTTCTAAAATACCGATTCTTGTCACACTTTAAATTTATTATTGAAAGTTTCATAAACATTAAGTATCTGTGCACCACCTGCTTCAAAAAAGAAAGTATACTGCGTGAAAAAATTAAACATTATATCCTATGATAACCTAAAATTAAATATAACAAAAGTAATTAGAAGAGATAGAAGAAGCACATGTTGGCAGCCACAATTTAACATCTTTAATTATTTAAGATGACATGAATTTGTTTCCAAAAAAATGAGTAACAAAACTACAACTTATTTTGATAAATCTCATTTTTATGATAAAAGCAAACATGAAAATTCTTCTGGAGAAGCAATTCATCAATTTTTAAATAAAAAGTTTGTTTATCTTGATATAAAATTATTTAATTTACAAATCCTACATTAGATGAAAAATTTTAAATCACTCAAATGTCCTATTAGTTGTCCTGCTAAGGCCTAAAAATACACCCTAGACTCATATTCTGCCCATAGAAAGTAAAGCAAAATGGAGGAAAATGGAAATCTTTGTATATTTATTTGTAAGACTTTTATTTTTGAATAATATTTAGGACAAAAAGCAGTTTTGCTTTTCAATTACCTATTTTAATTTAAAGGAAAATATTTTGGTTTAAATATTTAATTTAAATCTTTGTGAATTATATATGTTTCTTATGTTTAACTGCTATACCCAGTCTAAGATATTGTTAATTTTGGAAGCACATGTCTTACTTAAAATATTCTTTTCTCTCTTTACTTATCACTGTATATAATGATTGAACAAGAAAAGAATGAAAGGAAGAAAACCAAGATATATTAAGTAGTGTGTCTTTGGGACTTGGAGAAGGTGGGATGGAGTCCCTGTGTTTTGTTATAAACTTCATGTATTATTTTACTTTAAAGATGTACTACTTAGATAAAGGTTAACATTAACTTTTAAAAAGAGGCCATATAGTTTCTCTACCCAACCAATTTTTGAAATCTTTTAAAACTTCCCCCACCAAATGTATTGAGCTCTTTGAACCTGCCAATGTCAGGACACTCTCTAAGTATGTTAAAATTGATGATTTTACATAGACCATCTGGGCCAGCTAGAAAGTTCTTTCTAATATTGGACTGAAATAGGTTTCCCTAAATTTTCCAATTATTGGACCTAATTTGACCTGATGAGTATACTCAGAACAGTTCTATTACTCTTATACTTGACCATTCATTAAATATTTAGTGTGCTACAATGTCCTTCCAATCTTTTCTTCAACATATGGAACATTGCAGATCCTTCAACAATTCTCAATATGAAATGGTCTCAAAGTCTTTAATTATTCAGGCTGTCTGACTCTATATGTCAGGTATTTCTAGGCTTTGCTGAGGTAACAAACAACTCTATATCTTAGTGGTTACAATAAAGAATTATTTCTTACTTACATAACAGGCCAGCTTTGGATTTTCTGTAGCTATTCTCAATTTAACTTCATTTTAGGACTCCTGGTGAAGGAGTAGTCCCTTAGATATGCCAATCTCCTAATAGAGGAGCAAAAAAGTGAAAAATTTGTTCTGAAGTGGCATATATCACTTTTGTTCATATTTCTTTAGCTAAAGCAAATCTCACATCTAAATCTACCATTAATGGAGTGGGGACATAATCACCTCCCATTGAGATGCACTGCAAGTCACATAGCAATAGATAGGGATGTGCAGTCCTTTTACAGGAAGGACAGTGAATAATTAGGAACAATAAAACAGTCTTATACAGCCTCAAAATGTGTCCAGTTTTTCTCAGTATATCAATTAAAAGTGTGGTGCCCTGAATTGGACAGTCCATCAGAATAGTCTGAGCAGTTCTGAATAGAGTGTGCTTATTTTTCTCATTCTAGATTTTGCATTATTAATTCAGTCCAAGATTGTAACATCTCTTTAGCAATCATATTGAATAGATTCCTATTATTGTTCATGGCTCGTCCTCATGACTATTCTAAAAAGAATTACTGGACTATGCACAGTACAATTACATATTAGTGATATTTTCCATGCTTGGTCAATTGAGCATAAATATAGGACATCAGCTGAGAATTATAATAGAGTGTCAGCATTTATAATATTAAAACTAATCTGGAGACTATGACAGGGTGCTGCACAGTTATGCAATATGGAGGAGGCTCTAGTACTCCTTGGTCTGGATGCAGCAATGTCTAAGAAACAAAGAAAAAGAGAAAGTAAGCTAGGTCTAAATGCTTTTCCAAGACTATGGCCTTGTCCCCTTGATAACAAGACTCTATGGCATTTAGATTCTGTCTATTGTATCAGTCAACACAATTTTTTTTCTCTTATGGGAGGAGCAACAGAATACAAAGAGAAATTAGATATGTTCCTTACTATATTAGTGAAAATCTTCTTGTCAAGTTTTTTACATACATATATTTTAATTACCACCATCCTTTTCTTGTACAATTATTTCTTTGGTCCTATCTCAATTTCATTCCTATAAAGGAAATCCAGTAATAGGATTGAGACCCATCCTAACTGAAGTTTAAAAACATACTTTTCTGAGGTACACACAGTTCCAAACTACCACATGGGGTCTGTCCTAGTCTTGACATTAAGGAGCCCTTCCACAGAGAAGTGCCATTTGAGCTGAGGTCTGTAAAAGTTGACTGTGTGTTGACATGTGGTGTGTCATGGGTGATGGTGAGAAAAGTTGTTGAGACAGAGACTCAAAAATTTTCTGTAACTCTGAGTTTTGCATATTAAAAGAACTAAAAGAAGGCAAGTGTAACTAAAATGAAGAGAATAGGGAAAGAAGGCACAAGATAAGATTGTAGAAGGTAGAAGTGGGCTTGGCCCAAATCATGTAGGTCAATTAAGGATGTTTGACATTAATAATTATACAATAAAAAACATGACTTCCATATCATCATCTAAGATAGAGACAAAAAATATTATACAAAATAATGTCAAGTAAATCAATCAAAATATCCATATTGATTGATGCTGATAATTAATCAGCAACAGCTGCATAATATTATACAGAATGAATTCCTTTCCCATGACAAGGTTGGTCATGGATTAGCTCCATGAGGCTAGAGCTAGAAGAGTTTCTTTATCTAGAATGCCAGAAATTACTGTATTAGGGGAATAAGACCCCAAAATTAATTTTGAATCTGGGTCCAGTAAGCCAAAGAGCAGAGATGAAATGAATATAAGGAAATATTGATTCCTATGGGAAGAAAAAAAATCTGGAATCAAAGAATGAGGGCTGCAGGTTGAGTGTAACAGCTTTGTCAGTGTAATTGCCTGGAATAGGCATGTTTTTGTCTGGGGTAATTTTTAAGAGAGAGATACAACGCAGTATACGGATTAGCCAGACATGAAGAACTCATATTCAGTTAAAAATTTTTCCACCTTTTGAGCATGAATATAAAGACATTATTAAGTGCCTTGAAAAACAATTAGATAGACTTTATTTATGGAAACTGTCACAGAATAGCAAACTGTGGGGCACTGATCTATTATTTATAGAATCCATCCTCATCCAATTAAAAAAATTGTAATGATTTTAAACCATATCCATCTCCTTGCAGTTCTCACAGTTTAAATTTTCTCAGAAGTCACAGATATTGCTTCCGTAATCTAAGTTTCAAGCTTCCTCACTTTCCTTGACTATAATCTATCCAAACCAGTAGATTTGAACTCATTCTGAACAGATAGGTACCTTCCCATTTGGATTTCGATTTCCTTATTGTCATCCTTTTCTGCCCTTTTCAATTTCCAAAATATACCGAGCTGAGATAAGAAAGCTTAGAGTTCAGGCCAACTTAGAGTAGAAGGCTCTGCTACCTCTAAATGGCAATATACTATCAACAAATCACTGGGTGTAAACAACGTATCTATTTTTCCTTGATCCTTTTAATTTTTAAAATTGTAAACACAACTTTAATAATTAGAAAATTGCAACTCATTTTCTGCTTAACCTTTCTGATTCAATTCGTATGGATAGGGTGACTATATATTTTTTGCTCATCCAAGAGGACTTAGGAAGTGAAAGGATGCTCCATTAATGATGGTTAGATAACAGGCATAAATAAGATGGTCCTGGCCAAATGGGTTTATATGGCCACCCTACATATAGGTTCTCTATTTGGTCCTAGTTATGTGTCCTCTGTCAAAATTTTGGGCTAAAATCCAGTAAACTATATAATATAACTATGTAGAATTAATTCACATTTAAATATACTCACAAATTTTCTTTTAAAATCTTTGTCTTTGGATTTAAATAGTCTCGTTTTATAGTATTTTAGCCCATCTTTGTATGTAAAATCATCAGTTTTTTATTTTCTAAAACCCAAGGTATAGGAAGTTCAGGGCAGCAGCTTAAATTTTACCATTTCTTTCCTATGTGTTATGCAAGTCACTAACATTATATAGATAACTATATGTTGGTCTTTATATCACACTAAAAATAGAAGGATTTTATGATTTTCTATTGGTAAGATTTGCATATAATTGGTAAGATTTGAATCTAATTTTTCTTTTTAAAAATATAACTGATTATAAAATTTATAGTATGGTCTTTTGAGGGTCAAATACTAGAGACCATTAGCAAGATTTAATCATAAAGCTTTGAATATCAGAGTAAGGAGACATATTAATATTTATGCAAAAAAAATAGGATGCATTGTTTTTCTTTTTAGCCATATGATTTTTAGGAATAATATCTTTTCTTAATCTTATAATGATAGCTAAGGAAATGAAAATATTTCACATGAAATTGAAGAGTTCTTGAATGCCTCATTTTGCTTTTTATCTTGAGGCATTTTTGGTTTTCAATTTGGAATACTTAAACTACGAATTTAGTCTTGAATTTAATGGAAAATATTTTTCAAATAAGAGTGGCAATAACTTTGAATTGCTTTTACTTTGCTGTTGTAAAGCAAGATTTTCTTTCTATACTTTTATTTCCTGAGGCAGTTTAGCTACATGCTCCTCATAATTGAAGTAACTGTGCATATTTGTTAATGATATGCACATCTGTAAGGCAAATGGAACTCCATTTCCTAGGGAGAAAGCTTTCTGTTTGGCTAAAGAACTCTCATTCTTTAACTGTCCCCATTCACATTCTGCTGTCCCTTCTGTTATCAGCTACTAGTTGTGTGGGCAGAACAAGTCTGAACCTAATGTTCCTATAGAGATTGGTCACTAGGGAATAGCATAGAAGGTACCTTATCTCAAAAGAGTAATGTGTTAATCCTACTCTATTAAGAAGGGAAAGATAAATCTGACAGAAAGAAATAATGGAAAATGAGTCATTTTGCTTCTGTGGGGTTAAAAGAACTTTGGAAATAAATATTTCTCTCAAAATAAGAAAAAGGAAAAAAATCCTGCCATCTCTAAAAGTGTTTTTAGACACTAGCTTCACTGCATACAGATTTAAATGTGTTTAAAACTGAAAAAAAAAATGCAAACAAACTTTTTTCCTCCTTTCTTAAAATTGAAAGCTGTCACAAGATTTTTTTCCAGTCTCCTTAAGCTCTGTCATAATCACTAGTAATACTTTGGCTATGCATTTTCTATTTAAATTGTGTGTTTGCTTAAATTTGAACTTAAAATAGTTACCCATATTAGGTAAGCACTTAATTCACTTAATAGTAAAATCAGGAAATAAAAGAAAGAAAAAATACACACACCTGTGCTTGAAAATTGTTGCTAAGTGATACAGAATTCTTAATAGAATTTCCAGGAAGATAAATGCCTAAGGATAATGTGTAAATTAGGATAAGAACACATCTTTTCCATTTCTTCATAAAGAGTTTTATCTTGTTCTTTCTTAATTAGAGGGCAAATGTCCTCTATTTTTATCATTTTCTCCCTGCCTGTGGTCAGCAGAATAATGTCCCCCCAAAGATGCCTACATCTTAATCTCCAGAACCTGTGAATATGTTATATTACATGGCAAGGAGAGGATTAGCGTTGCAGTTGGAATTAAATTTGCTAAGCATCTGATTTTAAGGTAGGGAGATTATCCTTTATCATTTAAATACACTCAATGTAATCACAAGGGCCCTTATTAGTGAAAGAGTCACGTACAAGAGTCAGAATCAGAGTAATGTGATGTGATAAAAACTCAGCCTGCCATTCCTGACTCTGAAGGTTGAAGGGGACTATGAGCCAAGGAATGTGGGTGACCTCTAGAAGCTGGAAAAGGCAAGAAAGGAAATAGTCTTCTTCAGAGTCTCCAAAAAGGAACACAGCCCTATTGACATTTTGATTTTAGATTTTAGCTCAGTGAGATGCATTTTGGATTTCTCATCGAAAGAACTATAATATAATAAATTTGTGTTGTTTTAAGCCTCTAAGTTTGTGGTAATATGTTATAGCAGCAATAGGAAACTAATACTCTGACTCTTGCTAGTGAAATATACACCTAGATAGTAAGGACTTTGGTTAGAATATCTTCCCTTTCAAGATGATCTTCTCTAGATGCTTAAATATATGTTTTCTTTTTGAGGTCTTTTTCTCCTGCTGCTATTTTTAACTTATTAACCATAGAATTGTTGACTAGCAGGATTGGAAGGAACTTTGAAGACCCTATAGATCAACCCATAGTTTCAAGTTTGTGTCCTCTCTACATCATTCTTGACAGGTTATCATGTTTCTATATGTATACTATGTAAAGTGAAATTCACCACATCCTGAGGAATACATGTATCCAGCTATGGTTTTGCCTTGGCCCATTTATTTACCATGGTAGAAGTGCTCATAGCACCTTGGTTCATTCACTCAAAAACACTATTGATATTCATGAAGCTTACTATAGAACTGCCATATGATCCAGCAATCCTACCACTGGGTATATACCCAGAAGAATTGAAAGCAGGGACACGAACAGATATATGCACACCAATGTTCATAGTGGCATTATTCATTATTGTCAAAAGTTAAAAGCAACCCAAATGCCCATCAACAGACAGTCCATCAATGGACAGCTAACTGTGGTATATACATGCAATGGAATATTACTCAGCTGTAAGAAGGAATGCAGTATTAACACATGGGATAACATGGATGAATCTTGCACACCTTATGTTGAGTAAAGTAAGCCAGGCACTGAAGGACAAATATTACACGACCTCACTGATATGAATTAAGGAAATTGAGCAGACTAATAGAGATAGAATCTGGAAGATATGTTTACAGGAGACAGAAAGGGAGTAGAGGTTGGTGAGCTGATGCCCATAAGGGCAAAATCTATGTTAAGGTGTAAGTGTGGGCAGTGGGTGGGTGTGACCATAGTGCAGTGACATGATTGAGTTCAGCGGTGCTGGTCTGTGAGGGGGAGAAGGGTGGGGGGGTTGGGTTGGACTCTCCATGAGACTGGGGGGAGGGTTGAGGGAAGGAGCAGATGAACTCTGAGGACTTGCAGGTCTGTGGTTAAGCCCATAATGTTGGAAATATTCTTTTGGCAAATATGGCATGGGAGGGTTACTGGTGTAAGGTGTTTGGGTGTTGGAGTTATATGGGATAGGGTGCAACTGGGGCAGGCTTCTATGGAATATCTAAGTGTTCACCTTGTTGTAGTGTGTTATATCAGTGGGTGGAGACCCATACAATAAACAAGAAAATGTTAAACTCCCATCTGGGAAGTCCTGCTGTGTTCTCGATGAGAGGGACAATAAAACAGACCAATATTAATAATAATAAACAGCCCTCAGTATTATTGCAAGCAACTATGAATCTTATTCTTTAAAAATTGAAACTTAGTGATTACCATAGATTCTGAGGGGAGGGGAGGGAAAAATAGAATAAATGGAATGTAGGACATTTTTAGGGCATTAGAATTGTTCAGCATGATCTTGCAATAATGGTTATAGGCCACTTCAGATTTTCTCAAAAGCTTTAAAAGTGTACAATCCAAACTGTAAACCATAAGGTAAACCATTGACCATGGTTAGTAGCAGTGCTTCAATATTTGTACATCAATTGTAACAAATGTACCTTCTGAATGTTCAATATTATTAATAAAGGAGAGGGGAAAATAGGGAGGGCATTGAGTATATGGGAATCACCTGTATTCTCTAGGTGACTTTTCTGTATCCTAAAGCTCCTTTGAAGATAAAATGGAAAAAAAAAAAGACACTGGGGGACATATGTAAGAAACTGTCACTGTATATACAAGACAACAGATCTTACAGCAATGAAAGACACAATGTCTAAATATTTTTAAAAAATTTAAATTATTTCAAATTGTTTTAAAATTTTTTATATTTTATTGGTCATTTTAAAAATTATTTTATTTTCTTATTAATTGTATTTGGTTATTTTGTTGGC